>KL267529.1:2130-30806 GCA_000699545.1 Podiceps cristatus
AAGTTGCAGCTGGAAACCTTCACTTCAGTGAGTTTTTCTATCGCTTTTCCGGACGTTAACTCTCCCCAAACCACAGTATGTCATTAGGATCATGGATTCCAGCCTGGGTGGAAGCTGCAGTAGCAGCATGAAGTAAAAACATGAAAGTGCAGAGACCTTCGGAAGACATCAACTTCCATTAATGCCTTGAAAGTGGTCTCAGTAACAGTTTGTGAAAAATCTGCTTGCAGCAAAGCAATGTGGTAGCTGATCTTGCGATGGCTTGCTCAGGAATGCATGGTTTATTATTAAAGTAATCTTTTAAGATTTTATTGGAATGTGCTTCCACAGTGGTGTCACTGCCTTTGTGGGCTTTACTATGTGTGTGTCTTCTTGTCCATAATTAAACTTTTCACTGACAGACCTGGGACTTTTTTTTTCATTAAACCTCCCACTTTGAATGCTAGAATTTCATTTGAACTTTAAATACTGCCTTGGAATTTGCCATAAGGTAAACTGTCTGCTCTTGTATGCTTCCCTGCACTGCTATAGATGTTGCAGACACACAAAAAGTGACTGATTGTAAAAGGATTTACAAACTTGTGTCTTAGTGTTAAAAAGAGGCTGACAGGAGTGAAGTAGTTGCTCAGATGCTCAGGTGGTTCCTAGAGAATGCTCACTTCGGAATATGTGGGAATAAAAAAAAAAAATGTAAAACTGGCCTAGACAGTACATTTTCAGAGAAGCTTCACTGCTGTCAACTGGAGAAGGCAAAGTGTGTCAAAGGAAACATGAAGGAAGAATTTGTACTTCAGCCTTTGGACTTCTCAGCCAAGTTTCTCATGTGACTTGGACTTGCTGACCACTTCTTTTAATAAATTCAGTTAAAGATAAAGTCCACAGAATATCTGAAGCAAAAAGCATCCTTGCTATTTTCAAATCTTAAATTGCAATCTGGTTCATTTTAGCATAGCTCTAGGCATATCTCTAGGAATGCAGTCCACACATTAACAGCCTCTGTACCCAAATGCTGGGTTATCCACAGACCTCTAACTTGTCTTGGAAATAGTTTCTCCTGGAATCAAGAATAGACTTGAATAATTATTTAATCAAAAGCTTGTTTGTTGAGGCCCAAGTTTGGGCATTTCAGGCTTTGACTGCTACAGGGATTTAAATCAGTAATGTGTTCAGACATTTAGAATTGATTAAGTAGGAGAAGTGTAAGAACTATCACCCGTCAGCTGAGGTATGACAGCTCTCTCAGTCTGTTCCTTAACCAGCTGCAATGCGAGGTAAACCAAACTATTTTAGATTGCCTTCAGTGGTATTTGCTAACAATTAAAGCTAACCTCTCTCAGCTTATGATTGCTTAATATACGGCTGAGAAAGGATGACTTCCCATAGTACTTTACCCTCTGCCATGCTTCAGACAGGGATACTCAGGAGAAGATGGTGAGTTTTAGGACTGGAAGCTCTTGCATTGCCATTATAGTGCTGCAGGTCTCCAGCCCTGAGGTTCTACCCATCTGATGTGGTCACCAGCACAACATAGGCTTCCAAAACAAGAGGCGCATTGCGGAGCCGTTCAGCAGTTTTTCATATCTCCTCTCGTCTGCAGCCATAGTTTGTCTCAGGCCTGTCTGTGGATGCATGCTGGCATGGAAGGCAGGTGTGCTTTTATGCCACACAGCACGGTCCCAGTGTGCAGCTTACATAGTGCCTCTGTTTCTAGCACAGCTGTGCTTGGCTCAAAGGCCAGCACATTTTAGTTGAAGCAGAAGTAACATTTCCATCACTGAAACCTAGTGCTTGGTCACTGGTATGGTCAACCAGGACCATGAATTTGTCTGAGCAAAAAATATGCTGGTAGGCAATATCATCTCATTTGAAATAGTACACTGCCCCCACCCACGTTAAATAAATAAACACAGTATTTTGTTTGGCAGCCATCAAGATGAAGAAAGGCCAATACCCAAGCCACTTTCTCTGTCTGTGAGGCTACTCTGTAAATAGTGGGAGGCGACCGCTTTCTGTGTTGAAGGGAGGGTGGCCAGTATCTGTCGAAGGGATGACAGCACATATGCACATACATTCCTGCATAGAGAAAGTGATTTGGGCCACTGTGTGCTTCTTCCCTGGAGAGCTACTATGTTCAGCAGAGAGGGAGAATTTCAGACACATCCCTCCTGGCAGTGTTTCACGTTGGCTAGCTGTAGCAAATTGTGTTTGTACGCGTTATATATTCTGGCTCTGGTTTTTAAGTCCACAGCTGGTGCCTGGCTTTTGGGCTTCATAATATTTAGCATCCAAACATGTAAACCTCTTCTGGGGTCTGGCCCATCATTCCTAACCTGTACAGATTGTTAACTGGAATTTGACAGTTGACCTGTTTAGCTGTATTTGCAAATTCTGCTTTAAATGCCTTGATTTTTAGGTGTCTAAATAGTTTTATAAACCTAGTCTTACTTCTCCCAGTTAATTGAAACCTGTCTTTGACATGTTACACAATTCCCTGTCTATGTGTGTCAACATGAAAGCTTGTCCTTAACCCTTGTGATATGTAAAATGAAGTTGCAGGAATTACACATTGTACACAATTTAGACCTAAGCAAATCCAGAAGAATGTATTAAGACCCACAGAATCTTATTCGATGTAACATAATCAGCTACAGACATCATTGCCAAAATGGGTTTTACTGCATTTTCAAAGATCGTCTCTGCAGTTATAAAGTAGATAGATTGAGCAGAAGAAAATCTGAGATAATATAACTCTATCTGAAATTCTAAGAATTCAAGGGAGGTTTAGGATATTAGGAAAAACTTTTTCACCGAAAGGGTGGTCAGGCATTGGAACAGGCTGCCCAGGGAAGTGGTTGAGTCTCCATCCCTGAAGGTATTTAAAGAATGGATAGATGCGGTGCTTGAGGGCATGGTATGGATGGACTTGGCAGTGATGGGTTAATGGTTGAACTCCATGATCTTAAGGGTCTTTCCCAACCTTGACAATTCTAGGATTCTATGACTCTATGTTCCTGATCTATACTAGAAAACGGAGGCACCACTTTGTGATGCTTTGCCTATGAGAGAAAACCAGTGATCTTTGCTATTCTTTTAATTGATAGTAATTTTATAAGAGTCCTTCTGGGCCCTGAAGATTCAGGCTTGACAGTGCTCAGTACAGAAGAGAAGAAACAGAATAGTTCAATATGATCACTGTCAAATATGCAGGCTCCACAGCCTTAGGTCAGTAGGTTACCTCATTCTCCCCATTTTGTAGGTTGAAAGTCTGAAAAGAGCAGATCTTTTATGACTGGTCTGCAGGGTACTGAGCTTTAACAGCCTAAAAGATGATTCCTGTTTCATCTGAAATGTTTTCATCTTAGACACCTGGGGTCTTGGAGCTTTGACACTGACATTTTAAACACGTCAGTTTGTCTTTGCTTTACGAAGATGGGTAGCAAAGTTGGGGCAAAGCCATTTTTCTGAGCTTAAACTAAATAAAGTTTGTAGGGTATTTGTAAGATCAGCCTCAGGATATGACTCCTACTTCTTGGACTGTTCATTCCTCTAGACTTCCTGTTTGCTGAAGGTTTTTTCATAAAAAGCTTCCTCTTGCTGCTTTTCAGAGTTTGATATTTTTACAAGTCAAATTAGACTTTGTGCTTCCCTTTGTCATAACTGATGTAAACACTGTTAAAAGACATTTGAAATGTCATAAAATTATTATGATTTGACAAATCTGAGAACACTCAAATTTGATCGCCTCTCCCCAGCTGTAGCATTCCAAGCAGCCTGGAAGATAAGAACACATTCTTGTTATTAGAAGACAAATGGTTTGTAAAATGGATTCAGGATTTTCCTGGTAAATGCAAGTTGCTAGACCACTGCTTTAGGAAATAAATTTGGATTTTCAATTAACAGTGTAAAATATTAGAGAAACATGGAATATATTAATCTACATAAATCTGACTATAAAAATGTATGAGGTTTAACACAATTTGCTTCTGCTTGGGAAAATGATTGTTGCATGACTGTAGCTCATGCTGAGGAAGAGATGCTATAGACCATTAACTACTGTATTGGTGATCTCTGTACAGTGCATGGCACTAAATACTTAGAAGACAGATTTGTATTCTATAACTTGACCTAGTGGTAAATACAAGGATCACGATAGACTTATTTTCTGTACTAATAGCCAGAGAATTCCTCACAAAAAAAGTTTGCTGGCAAGAAGCCTTACTTTCCTTAACCCCCTTCCTATACTTGCTTCAATCACAGCTGACAGTTACATTTTTTAAGAGGGGGCATCTATCCAAGTTCTGTCACATCCCATCATGCAGCAGTATATAAAACTGATTTGCTAGTATGAGAGAGCCTCTTTTTCTTTAGCTCACCTTTGTTAAAAATATAAATTACTGAAATAGCCCAGGAACAATCCCTGTGTTATGAGTGTTTGGTAAAAATGTGGCTTCCTTTTATTTTAGTTTTCTGTTAGGAATGCTCCTTTAAGGGTTACTATAGCAATGCAAGCTGCTATTGAGACTGTAAACATTAATGATGACTTGGAAGTTGACACCCTGCAAAAACATTTCAGTCATTCTAAGTAAGACTTCCAACAGCACTGCCATAATATGCAACTCCTACTGAGAACAGCAGGATTCAGAGTTTTTTAAGAAAATAATCTATATACTAGACAGCAAAACTGCAATGAAGGGAAAATAATATACTCTAATTTTGCAACAAACCAAAATTCCCATTTCAGCATATTCTGATGCCATATTTGTTATATTTTGGGAGGTCTGTCAGGCCACTTTTAAAGCAGGATTTGCCTGCCAAGTCCAAGTTGGCTCTGCATCTCTCTGGAATCAAACTTTTGTTGCTATTGTTGTTGCCTTTCTTTTGCAAATGCAATAAAAATATGTGCTAGGTTACATGTGAACATGGATATCATTTATCATGTAGGAAGCACAGAAACAAACCAACCACCAACCCAACCAGATGCTCATAGAATGTTTTGAGAGGGCAAAATCCAAATTTGGGCTTCACTCCAAATTTGGGAGCTTTAAAATAGAAAAAGAAAATCACAGGTTTGTGTCTCAAACATATCTTCTGATCAGTTTTCACAAATACAGTTTGTAACATAGGCTGAAGAATGCTGTCTTCAGTTGCTACTCACAGGGAAGGACACTTCAGTATAGTACCAATACCTGTATCTGTATTCAGTGTTCGCTAATGTACAGCTCAGTGTAACAGAGTAGTAGTTAACAAAACTGAGACAAAAGGCAAATAGTTTTAGGGACTCATGGCTATTTAATTTTCTCTTCCTAATGAAATATAATATCTGGGCTTATTTTACAGTTTATTTTGGGCATCTAGCACAAGTGGAAATTTATTTAACTAACAATTGTCAAATCAAAAAGGCACAGCCCAAGACAAATTCACAAAATATTCATCTCCCAGGAGCATTGCTTCTGCAGAGGCCAAAGATGTTGGTGGTGAGCTGGATCTTTCCTACCCTCTTCCTGTGGCACACTGGAGTCTTTGTGGCTTTTGGTCTTTTGCACCACAGGTTGTAAGCTTGTTACAGGGTGTTGGGAAGTATTTTGTGGTTTGTGGAGTCCTTCTGGACTACAGAACTCTTTTACATTGTTGTCTGGGACTGTAGGAGCCTGGACTTATGGTTCTCTCCAACACTGTGATGCCAGAAATTTTGTTTTCATTTGCAACAGAGTTCAACTCAAGGGTGGATTGTGTTCCCCTGCTGAGGTTGCTATGTGTGGACTCTTGTAAATGCAGCAGCCATTAATTTTCTGACTTTTTCTGGTGTTGCACTACCCTTTCACAAGACTCCATGTAGGATTTGTGCTTCTTCAGCCTTTGAAAATCCTCAAATCTGGAAGGTACACACTGTTTAGCCTTGGTTATAGGCTAAAAAATTGGACAATTTTAAATAACTCTATTTTTTAACCCCTTTTCAGTAACAAACCCATAATATTTAAAACTTCAAATTCCAAAAGTAGGCAAGTACAAAAATTTTGTAAACAACAAATAAATGTTTGTATTCCACTGGTTTCTGACATTGAGCTGTCATCTGACATCAGGCCATCTGAGCCAAGTACGAATACCCATAGTCCCTGTTCTCAAGATCTTACAAAGCCAAAAGCCGTGTGAATCAGAGCATGGGAGGTGATGAAGAGCACAGTTTGGTGCAACAGCGTCCCACGCAGAACACACCTTGTTTTAGTGACAGGGCACACTTTTTTAGGCATGCCCATCTTCTACAAGGATAGAATTTCTCTATAATTCAGAGAAAACTGACAATCAGCATTTGAAAACTCACAGGAAGGTAATTTGGAGCCTACTGATATAAGTACTATAAGGAAAGTTGTTTAAGTATGCAAGCTGACACAGGGATGATAACGCACGTTAATGTTCCTAATGATTGTTAGAAGGACCACTGTGGAAATGGCTCTCTTACCTGACGGATATGAGCTATGTCTTCAGCTGATCCTATTAGTCCCCTATTATTTTGAACCTATGTAGCCCGTACTGGAGGGAGATCTTCCCCTGTTGTCCATACACACCTTGTTATGTACTGCTGCAAAGCAGGCAGCAATTGTACACCGTTATGGCCCCTCTTTCTTTCTCCCATGTTCTTGCCTTCTCTTTCCAGCCTTCTCTAAGTATGTCTTTAAATGCTTACCAACACACTCAATCAACCTGGATAGAGGATGACACTCCTAGAAGTTATCTAGCCACTTGCCACTCAGATCTTTAGAGGTTACACTGACCTTCCATGTCAGCTTCCACGCTCCTCTCATAAGTGTCACAGGCTTCATGTATTATCCTTAACAAAAAGCACCAGTAGATAAAGATGTTTTGAACTTTTTTTTTTTTTTTTTTTTTTTAATATTGCTATGTTTTTTGGTGTTTTTTTTTTTGGGGGGGTGGTTTGTTGGTTGAGAGCTCTTTTCCTGTTGTTGTCTGGAAAATGAATGTAGCTTTTACAGGAAAAAGTAGCCAGAGAATAGTAAACTAGTAATATAAATTATGGGGAATGTATATATCTACTTCCTTCTGGGAATGGAATACTCTTTGAAAGACAGCTGCCAAAAGCTGCAGGTCTGTCTAGTGCATTTTTCTGTAGATTCTCAGCATATTGAGGATATAGGTTGGGATTCAGTGGGGACATTGTATGGAAATAGCCTCTGTACTTACTCACATTTTTACCTATTCACCAGTGACAGGTGCTGTGCTGGTGATGTTGCAATTCCAAACTTCTGTGACAACAAACAAATGCAGCCTTATGGACCCCAGGTCTAGTCCTGAGCCCCCATAGGTATCACCCTGCATGGCCCAAGCCAGCTGCAGAGTGTGGGGACCAATAATTAAAAAAAATAAAGCCAGAAACCTGCCTGAGTGCTGAGTGCACCAACTGGTCCTATAAAATTTTCTCCCATCCTAGGAAGCTGTGTTCAAGGTCACATTCAAGCTGTGATATGGCACAGCTGCGTAACCTTGGATCGAGCTGCTGTGAAAATAGTTGACAGAAGTTGTGTCTGGGGCAGCTCTCGGCATGTGAGCCTTGTTCAGAATCAGGCCCTTGCTCTCGGTCCCTGCCTGAGCTATGCTGCAGGTGTGCTGGGCCATCCCTCCTGCTCTCCCGAGCCTCACCTGAGCCTCAGTCTGAGTTTTTTGGCTCGTCCTCAGACCTGCGTCATCCCTACCGACATGTGCAGCAGTTGGTGGGCTGTGGCTGGCCCTGAGAGCTGCCACCGGACCTGGTCTGTTGATCTTGTTTGGGTGCTGTGGGAACAGGCCCCTGCTGTGAGGCCATGCTCCTGCCTGCCTTGCTGTCCTCTCAGCTCCCTGCTCACCCTCCCTCACAGAGCAGCCCCACTATCCTGTCTCCCTGTCAAAACAACAGGGATGTTTAAAAGTATTATGATATTTGGATTTGCATACGTGGATCATGATTTTTTTTTTTTGGCATTAGTTTTACTAACAATTCAAGATATAGCTCCCATCGTGACTCCCTAGCTACCTACTTACTGATTTATTTTGGTGGGGACTAGAGCATTGAGCAAAGATTGGGACCTCTTGTTGTAAGAAGGATAAAATATTTCAAAAAGCCCTGTCATTTGCTGCCACTCATCACCAGTGAAGAATCTCAGTATTCTAACAACAGGTCCTTAACAGTAGAGCTAAATGTGAGCACATCCAAGAGTAGGACTCCCAGCGTCTCAGTATGCAAAACTGAATATCACACAACCAGGCAAAATACGTGGTGCAAATTATGGACAACAAAAAGGGTATATGAATATGGTTCAGATAGGACAGAAAACTTTCAGTCAGTATATGGCCAACAGCAGAGGAAAAATAGGAAGAATTGGGAGGCACAGAGAAGGGTAAAATCCTCAATACTTATGATGAGATTTGAAAATCCATGGGAATGTGATGACAGAGGACAATACAAGACACGGGTTGTCAGAGCTGCTGTTAAGTGGTACAATAGCCTAATTGTACCCCTCCAAACTAGAGAGATTGAGAAACCGCATCTGTGTCATAGGATAGCTACCTAAGCTCAAAATGGACCTGCAATTGAATTCACCTGACATCCAAATTCAGCAAAAGTTGCAGCTTGCATGCATCTGGGAAGTTTGTGGTGGTCAAGGATGCTGGGGCAAGCTGAACACTGAACCTGAGCTACGCTGCAGGTGTGCTGGGCCAGCACACTGTCTCAGCTGGTGAAAGGTCTTTCTTGAAAGCTGCCATTGCTGCTGTCAGCTGTGGAGTCTGTATGTCAAATACTGGGACTGGTCTCAGTCTAATTCCTGGTAAATGCTTCCCCAGTTCCTATCATCAGAATTATTACTAAGACCTGTAGCTCCGGAAGCGGCGACACCACTAGAGGACCACGACGACAGCATAACTCTTCCTGGCGAGGGGTCACGTACACTTGCAGGTTGTACTAAAGGAGCTGAATGTATCTGCTCTGTAGATAACGCACACTTTGCTGTTTTCATCTTGGCACTTACAGAAGCATGAAGTCTGAGCAAAAAATTGTGTTTCAAAGAGCACTGGAAGGCTTCATTTTATTTGTTCTCTTCTTGCATGAGGTGGCAAAACCACACCTGTTCCCTTCCAGCTTTCATAGAGTCATAGGATCATAGAACCCCTTGGTTGGAAAGGACCTTTAAGATCATCGAGTCCCACCGTGCCTCACCACCACTCAACCATGTCCCTAAGCACCTTAAAAGCACCTCCCTAAGCACCTTTCTGAAAAGAACACCCAAGTTCAGTTCAGTTAAAATATCCTGGAACCCAATTACTAACCTCTGAAAACAGGAGTTTGTAAATGAAATGGGGAAATGGGAACAGAAGTCAACAGGGGTTCCTGTTTTATATATATGGCATAAAGTCCAGAAGTATATAGTGTAAGAGAGGGAAGTGTGATATCTTTCTAGATTGCAATTTAACACAGTGGAACTGCCTCAGGAGCAACCTATCTCTTGCATCCCTGCCTACTTCTACTTGGGTGTCAGGGTGGAAAAGCAAGACCCTTCACTACATGGGGTAGGTGATTTTGCAGCTGCTTTAGCCCCTGTCAGAAGTAAAGGGAGAAGAGGAATGGGGAGTAAAGTGGCCTTCCATTTACTACCTCTACCAATTTCTTTCCTGACTTGAGAAAAGCATTTCCACTCCTCCCCTGCTGCCCAAGTCTCTAATAATTAATTCCAACAAGGGTACAAGACAAACTCTAAGGCTCCATGGCTTGTCTGCATGGAGAAGTGAAAGTTAAGTAAGACCCTGTACGTTGATTTTCTGCTAAACCAGTACATAGCTGTGATGAGTGATATACTTGAATTCTTTTCAAAACCAACACCAAAAAAGTATTGCAAGACCACAAAGTGTTGTGAAACCATGAAGCTAGCTGGAATTGGGGTGAGGGGAGGCTACAGGTAGGGGCAAAGAGTTTTTATTCTATTATTTCACTTTTTCCACTTATTTCACTTATTCCACATTATTTCCATGTTCTCAAATCATACAATTTTGTCGTGGGACCAGAATTTGCTCTGCGGGACTCCGCTATCTGTTTCTCTTGTTTCTGGGATCCCCACACAGACCTCCTCAGCACACCTCTCTCCTTGTCCTCCTTCTTCTGAGGGCCATGGATGGAACGTGCATAGCAGAATTTCTCTGTTGGGGAGCTGGAGGACCTCTATCAGGTAAGGAAATGGAGATGTGTTACCTCCTGCTAGATCTTTCCCATCACATTGCTCGAGTGGATAAACCACATTCAAGGTCCTCCTTGAATATTTCCCTGCCCCAGTGGGGACAAACTTCAGTATTTGGTCCAAGCTAGTTAGATCCTGCTCTTACATGTGCTGCTTTAAGAAAGCGTGTACCCCTGGGAAGTGGCAGAGTGATTCAGGCAGCACTTCCAGGACTGAGACTAAAGTTGGTTCACAGAGAAGTGAAAATTGAGTAAGATAAATATGACACAGGGATATTTGTTCACTAACAGTTCAGTATTACAGCTGTGGCAATATGTGGAACTGAATGTTCCGAATTTCTGAATCATCTAGCTCATGAATATTTTTCTTTTCCTTCGCAGAGAATTGACTTAGACAATATTGACTGTAGACTCACTGTTTTCAGTGTGTTGCAACTCCTGTTTCTGCTGCATTTCTTTTTGTCAAAAGGTGCATTCCTGACAGGAAAAAGGGCCCAAAGAATGTAACTACACATAGTGCAAGTGTGCATGTGTTCATGTGTATGTAGAGAACTATAGTACACCTGCACAGATAACAAGGACAAATTAGTATAGATATACAAGGAAGATGTATTTGATAGTCAGTAGAATTTAAATAAGAATCTGTGATCTCAAGTGTAAATCTGCATTTGCATAATATGAAAGAAATTCTCCTAACATATAATTAGTGACCAAAATTCAATAGCTAATGAGATGGAATAGATTAACTTTTTTTTTTTTTTTTTTTTGTTATAAACCAAGATAAATATAATCAGTGTGTTTCATTTAATTGCATCAGTAGCTGTAGTTATGACTTTTAATTTGGTATTTTATACTGATTTGTTAACAGTGTTATTCATCCTATGTGTTGTCTATCAGGGTGATCTTTTATTTGTATGGCAATCAAGATCTAATCTACATTCAGTTAACAATACACACAGAGAAGTAATTGATGTACTGTGAGGAAATCCTACTATAATCTGATGTAACTGGCAAACAATGCAGAACTTGCATAAAGGGAACTCATAAAAATGAATTAATATATGCTACATCACCGAAGGAAAAAACCCCTTACATATTAAAAGCAAATGGTGTTTGGACAGATGTGGTTATTCATTTGTGTATAACTATGGTAGCTATCAGGGCAAAAAGACCCTCCACTTCTTTGCCTGCATGCTAGTGGAACTCAATGTTTAAGCTCAAGTTGTACTCACAGGGTCCTTCGCCTGCAGCTTCTGCTGTTCCGAGGCAGGGTTTAACTGTTGAAGGGTCTCCCTAGAAAATCTTTGCAATTAATGATCAAAGAAAAAATGGCACATATATTGGTAAAGGAAGGGTTAAAGCCATCTGCAGCCTGGGAAGAAGAGGGAGACCTATTGCATTCTGTGGCAGGTCTGACTCAGCTTCGGGGTGTGCCTAAATGCGCTGCATTCCCTAGGGTAAGGGTGGACCGATTTATCCATCAGTGAGCTCAGTAAAGCAGCGTTAGCAGTTACCTACTTACCTGTGGCTTCTTCTGGGCTCTGCCTGCCAGTTGGAGCTGCTGGAGCCTTCTGCACAGCTTGTCGAGCTTTGCAGTAGATGTTGCCGTGATAGGAAGGCTGAAAATCTTTGGGCTTTCTCGGAAAGTTGGAGATCTTTTGGAGATTCCTTTGTTTCTCTCTGTATAGGATGATAAAACCAAGTGCTTATTCTAGATCATAGAATCATAGAATCATAGAATCATAGACTTACAGAATGTTTTGGGCTGGAAGGGACCCCCAGAGCCCATCTAGTCCAACCCCCTGCAGTGAGCAGGGACACCATTACCAGATCAGGTTGCTCAGAGCCCCGGCCAACCTGGGCTTGAATGTTTCCAGGGATGGGGCATCCACCACCTCTCTGGGCAACCCCTTCCAGTGTTTCACCACCCTCATTGTAAAGAATTTTTTCCTTACATCTAATCTAAACCTACCCTGTTTCAGCTTAAAACCATTCCCCCTTGTCCTATCACCATTGTCCCTACTGAAAAGATTCTCCCCCTTTCCTATAGGCCCCCTTTAAGCACTGGAGGGCCGCAATCAGGTCTCCCTGCAGCCTTCTCTTCTCCAGGCTGAACAAGCCCAACTCTCTCAGCCTGTCCTCACAGCAGAGGGGCTCCAGCCCTCAGATCATTCTTGTAGCCTCCTCTGGACTCGCTCCAACAGCTCCATGTCCTTCTTGTGCTGAGGGCTCCAGAGCAGGACGCAGCACTGCAGGTGAGGTCTCACCAGAGCAGAGTAGAGAGGCGAAATCACTGCAGTAAATCCACATGCTTTTGCAGAGTGGATACAATATAAAGGGCCTCTTGCATAGCAGAGTTACAGGGATATCGCTGCCTCATGGGCTTCAGTTTGCAAAATTCAGTCTTAATCTCACTGTGGCAGGGAACTCCATGGCTGGTCTGCAGTTACAAGTTTCAGTGCCCATGCAGCACCCTTCTGTGGGCAATGTCAGATAGAAAGATGTCTCCTGTAACAGCAGCACAATGGGTACCCGCACCTGCACCCCATCCTACGTGCCCCTGTTGGTGTCAGGCCTGTGCTGAAAAAGACAGTATTTTTAAGACTGACATTATTTCTGCTGTATAAGGAGACAGGTATCACATGGCATGGATGGTATTCTCCTTGTGGGCATCTCTGAAGTACTATCAAAAATTTATCTGTAAGTGCCATACAGCCAGGATGGTGCCAGTCATCAGCTGAGTGACATTTAAAAGTAGGTGATAGAAAGTCTTTGTAAGATAAATGGAGAAATAAATCTTGATGAATGCAACTGGGTGGATCAGATAACATTTGGGATTGTTCCAAAGCTTTCAATTATGTGTCTCTACAGCTAGATAAATTGTGTCATCTGGGGTGTAGTGTACAAACAGAACAGAATTCTGTGCTTGCCATGAGTCTAGGTTAATTAGACTACTACATGCAATTACTTAGCTTACTGAAAGACAATATGATAAGACTCAATTTTGTAACTCAGCTAAAGCTAGAAAGCTTTCTGCCTGGGGAGGTGTTGGCAAGCACAGCTGAAGGAGCAGTGTGGAGCAGTTTGCTCCCTGCAGGCAGGAAGAGTCCGATTCAGCCTTTCTATATTTGGGTGTAGCTCTCTTTGACTTCCACTAGAACACCCACCACTTGTCTAAGGCAGAAATTTTGTCCTCAGTCAAAATGTTATTTGTGAGGCTGGCATGATGTAATTGTTTGGAATTAGCTTTCTATATTGCATCAAATTAATCTGTCTGTGCAGATGAGAAACTGCTCATTGTGAATTCATGTGGATTGTGAGAGATCTCACATACTTTGTCATCTTGGAAATTGTTGGTGGGTTTGTTTTGCCTTAATCCTTAAACTCTTTATTGTAAATAAAATTAATCCACACTGAAACCACATAAAAGAGCTTCTAATACCCTGCTAGAACACTGTAGGTATATTTATTATTCAGTAAGGGTTTAGAAGCAGACACAGATACTTATAGACCAACTCCAATATGGACCTTGGGTTAAGGAAGTTGAATATAAACACGGGGGAGTCAGAGGGCAAAAGTAATGAACTTCCACAGGTAACTGAGGAGCATTTACATTCAGGGAGAAACTCCGTTACCAGACATGTAGACTACACAGTATTTAAAACTGTGCATCACTTGTCATAAAAATACGGGAATTTCTTATTAATCCAGCGTTCTTTGGTGTAGAAAAAAGATGGCTGGGGAGATACACGGGTGGTCTATATAATCATTAAAAGCATTCTTTTAGTAAAAGAACCAGAGAATTTCAAGTGAGGTTGGTAGGAAGTGGGGTCAGAGAAGAGAAGGATGAATACTGTACACTTGCCTTTCTTTTAGACTCTTCCTCAGCCATCCGCTAATGGCTACTGTTGGAAATAGGTTAGCAAGACCTTTGCGCTCATTCAGAACTGTGATTCTTCTGATCATGATGACAGTGATGGTTTATGCATTGGCCAATATAGTGGTAAAAAGAATCCCGAGAGTCTGTTAAGTTATTTAGAGCACCGTACAATGGAAATAAAAATATAATGAATCATCATTTTTTTCTCTTGAGAAATGTAAAACAGCCTGTGATTTTTGAAACCATTGGAAGGAAAGAAGAGCCTTATTTCCCCTTATTTACTTTTTTTTTTTTTTTTTTTTTTTGAGAGGGCAGTTGGAGAGTGCATCTTTGCATGATTTATGAAGATGGTGTGAAACTTTATTTGTTTTGAAAGCTATTTGATTTTTGCACATGAGAAATGCAGTGTTTCTAGAAGTGGCTGATAGCAGACTGCAGAACTGGTGCAGCTTTGGTGTCTCCTAAGTCAAACAAGTGAAAGAGGAAGGAATTTTTGTAAGTCTTCAAAAACCCTTTCAAAAATAAAGAGTTAATAGAAAATTTAAGAGAATGAACTGAAGACACAATTTCTCATTTAAAGTATTCTTATAAAATAAGCAAGGAATAAGGAGTGCAAACTAAGAAGCACAGACATTCCTGGGCCAACTCTGTGAACAGTAAAATAGTACAAACTCTGCAAGTCAGGCTTCCCAAATTCATCTCAAATTTTTCAAGTCTGTAATTTGAAAACTGATTTAACAGTATATGAAAGGTCCGGACTTGAGCAAAGACAGTCATCCATTGGTTTTGAGTGCAGTTGTATGTTTCCTAGGAAACATCAAATGTTAAATTGCTGTAGTTCAAAGAGAAGGAGTAAAAGGCAGCCAGGGCTTAATCAAGAAAAATGTTCAAAGCCATGTCATGGTGCAAAAACGATAGTCAGAGTTGAAGGTGGACAGAATGAGCAACTCAGATCTGGGAGAAGCCTTTGCACTGCTGCAGATGAGGCAGCTAAAAGGAGGATACACAAAAGAGAGCAAACCCACAAAAAGCCTTCTTGGTCACAAAGGAGAAATCAGCTGTTGTGAGATTATCACAGGGAAATTGAGGTGCAGCTCCAACCATCTGTCCACATGACAAGGATACTTTCAGGATACTTTCAGCATGTGGGCAGATATGTACCACAAAGAAAAGCCACAAGCTGCAGCAGAGCAGGAAGACAGTAGCAAACAAAAGCCCAGAAATGAAGTACATAAAGGGAGAAACAAATACGTTTTGCAAAGCAGAAGTACATTGGAAACCATGTAAGCCTTGGCTTACATTTTTGCTTCTCCTTTTGTCACAGTTTCCCATAATTCTCCTACTCCTCTACTTTTACTGTTTACACAGCTTTTCTGTCTCATGTGCTATGTCTCTTCATGTTGTCCAAACACTTACTTTGTGCACTACTCATTTCCTTTCTTGCCCATTTAAAGCGACTTTAATTTTTATAGTAGTACTTCTAGTAAAGGAAGAAAAAGATTTCATCAAGAAACATGAAGCTGTGTAGCAAAATTTGTCTCTTTGGGAGGTGGAAGCTGGATTGTATGTGCTTCTTTTTTACAACTGAATGTGCTGATAAATTTGTTATTGGGATACTGCAGTAGAAAGTAACTGGGAAATGGGAGCACTGTAGGATAACCTGAAATGGAAAAATTACTGCTTGCCAGGCATGACCAGTTTTGGAGCAGTTATCAAACAAGATGTATTGCACAGGTTCTATGGGACACAATGATACATTCTTCCTGGAAAAAATGTATTTAACTGAGTCTCTGCTGTTGACCTTTTGTATCATCCCAATCGCTACATCAGAGAAATCTCAAAATGCATTGCCTAGCTCAACAAACACCACAGTAGTTTTGAGAAGACTCCAGGTCTTTCCCACCCTTTACTGAAGATGTCTTTGTGTAAGATATATCTGTTTGATCTTTTCCTCTTTACTGTGTATCATCTGCAGTGGTTCTATTAGATGGAAACATTTGGCAAAAATGGATTGAATTTAGGTAGGATTAAAAAGACCATTAATTGCAGTCTGAGTCCTCTCTGTATCTCACATTCTCATCCAAATGATGTTATGGTGCTGCAAAATTGTCATTTCTATAATAAGTGCAAATAAATACTAACATTCTGCCACTTGTTGAGTTCTCTAGGCAGCAGCTCTCCCTAAAAAGGGAAAGGAATGGGTCCAAAGTGAGAAATGTGTCATTGCCTTAACACAGATGTTTATTGCACATGTGCAGAAATGGAGGGGGCGGGAATGGAGGGGAGAGAAATTGCTGAACTAATCCAAGAATAGCTTGTCTAATATCAGAGGAAGATGATAACATGAGACAGATTTCTCACATTTCCTTATTTGCTATTGTGCAAAAATAACCAAGTGTGATAATCACCTTTGTACTGACCTCACAGAGAAATTCCTTCAAAAAATTTTCCATTCCCTCTCCATTCCACATTGTGTTTGGGAAATAGATATTGTTTGGATCCAACATCTCTGGGCTGTGTTCAAAATGCCTCAGGTTTTTATTTAATTAACGCTGTTGTTTTCCAAGGAAGTGAGGTCCATGCAGACCATTAGGCCATGGAATATTTATGTGAAAGGTAAAAGCATTCTATTGAAAGTCAAATTTAGCTCCACAATCTAAATATTACAAAGTAAAAGAGTTTAGCTGAAGGCAATATCTATTTAATATACCCATGGGCCAAATTCTTTGCTGAGTCATAGTGCAACTACTGTATATTTAAAATCAAAGCAAATTACAAGCTGGAATGAAAATCTTTGTGGATATTAAGTCCCAGATTTGACTCTGGCTGTGGTATTATGTGACAAGGAGTCTACCCAGTCTTAATTCTATCTCTGCAAAGTAGGCATGACGTGATGCAGATACAGATTCGATATTGAATGGACTGTCCAGTACTCAGCACTTCCAGTCGTATTTCTTTTGTAAGGATTCTCATTTGTTTCATAAGGATTTTAATGCATTTTCTGTAAATTCCTTTTATTCCTCATGGTTTTGGTTTTGGTTTAGAACGTCAAGTGGCTATGTGTATTGTCTGTGTTTGGAATAAAACAGAAACAAACCAAAAATGGTTTGAGGACTACAGTAGAGGGGGTTATATCCAACACTATGATGCATAAAAAATGGCATATTCTTTCTTTCTGCCTCCAGTGCCATGAGATTTAAAGCTTTAGTAGGCAGCTGCAAACAATTACTAAACTTTTTAATGGAACTCTACAGTGTTATGAATCTGCTCTGCTTTTTCAAAAGTGCTGATTTTTATTCTTTGGAAATAACCCCTTCCCTTTTCTATAAGCAAATCCTGTATACCCAATACAGCTCAAAGACCAAAGACCACTGTTTCTTTCTGCAAGTCTGGGGGTTTCAGCATGTTCAGATCTTGTCTTAGAGGCAAAGAAAGAAGGAAAGCAAGAAATGGTTCCCCCATATGTTTTCATTTCTGCTCTCCAAAACACATTTCCTATTTTTCCCAATTTGCTTCAGTGCTCAGAATTTCAAAGCAGTGGAAACTGGCTGCTGGAGTGGGAAAGAGGGAGAGTTGTGTACTTTCAGTAGGAAAACTATTCATACAAACAACATGGTCCTTTCCACCTGAAAGGAACTGATTGAGAAACACTGTCTCTAAGAGGTCTTCTGATCACTGGGCTGGGGAATCCATGGTTAGGACTCAGTTCACAGAACAATTTGCTGAAAATATTTAACCCCTTACAAAAGTTTGTAAAACCCAGGATTTGGGAAATGGATCAGGGAACAACAAATCAAAACAAGATAGAAAGGTCAGCATAAACTTTCAAGAGATAAAAGTGTTTTGGGGGAACATGAACAGCAGTAGTCTGATTCCTCACAGAGCCATTAATGACTTCGTGAAAGAGAAGAGAGGAACTGACTGCATTCCAGACATGTCTGTAAATATTACACTAGTCTATTTATTACTCAGTGGCCTAAAGTCACATTATATAGACTATTGAAGGTCAGCAATTATAAAGACTCCTAGTCACTTTTTAACTATTTGCTTTTCTTTCATTGCTACAGTAAAAGAGTAACTTAGACTACTGATTAAGCCACACTAAGCACAAGGATCTGATAGACCAGAAATGACTGCGCCACTAGGGACAGCAGATTGCAAAATGCAGAGGAGGGAATGGGAAATAGAAGAAATAAGGCAGCCTCTTGGTGATTGCTCTTTCTCCTCCCAAACCTCCTTCTACAGCTGAGCTAGAAAATTTCCCAACCTCATTTAGATGCAGATTTCTCGTACACTTTTTCTTTCCTAGCTCTTCCATAGACATTTTTCAAAACTTCTATGTTTTATTTCACAGCAGAAACAAAAATTTTCAAACATATATCAAAACCTCATATTTTTCCTGAACCTTAGATTTTTACATCACAACTAGTCAAACAACACAAAACGATTGGCTAGTATATCACATGAATACTGAGGTATGGGACTAAAAGCCACCAAACACACAATCATGTAAAGAACCAGCAGTCCTCAGATAGTGAGGATTTTGTGCTTCAGCTGATGTGGGTTCCCATTAAATGGTGATCAACAATGAAGGCCTCTGCATCCTCTTACAAAAATTAATGTAATGATAAGCAAAAAATACCTGAGGATGGTAGGATAAGAAGGGATGGGTTTCAACATTTTATCACGTGCTCTTTTGTGACAAAACAGGTCATATACACAACATACATGACTATTTTCATAGAAAATCAACTGCCTTCTGTCACAGTCCCTTTTTTTACAGCTGGTAGAAAACAACAACCATCCATCAGAGTTACCTGAGACACCAAAAAGCTCCTCTCTAGTTAAGATCAAGATACACCAGAAAGCTGTGCTGCCATTCAGCGAGACCTGGACAGACTAGAGTGCTGGAGTGTTGGGCAGAGAGGAACCTCATGAGGCTCAAGATGGCGAAGTGCAGGGTCCTGCACCTGGGGCATAACAACCCCATGCACTGGTACAGGTTAGGGGTTGACCTCCTGCAAAGCAGCTCTGTGGAGAAGGCCCTGGGAGCGCTGATAGATGACAAACTAACCACGAGCCAGCAACGTGCCCTTGAAGCATCCTGGGGTAGATTCAGAAGAGCATAGCTAGCAAGTCAAGGGAGGTTCTCCTCCCTCTCTGCTCTGCCCTGGTGAGGCCCCACCTGCAGTCCTGTGTCCAGTTCTGGGCTCCCCAGTTCAAGAGAGACAGGGAGCTGCTGGAGAGTGTTCAATGGAGGGCTACAAAGATGATTTTGGGACTGGAGCATCTCTGCTATGGGGAAAGGCTGAGGGAGCTGGGGGTGTTCAGCCGGAGGAAGAGAAGGCTGAGGGGACCTTTTCAATGCTTATAAATATCTCAAGGGTGGGTGTCAAGAGGGTGGGGCCAGACTCTTTTCAGCAGTGCTCAGCGACAGGACAAGGGACAACGGGCACAAACTGGAACACGGGAAGTTCCATCTGAACATGAGGAAAAGCTTCTTTCCTGTGCGGGTAACAGAGCCCAGGCACAGGATGACCCACGAGGTCTCCTTCTCTGGAGAGATTCAAACCCGCCTGGACACGTCCCTGTGCCACCTGCTCTGGGTGACCCTGCTCTAGCAGGGGGCTGGGCAGATGGTCTCCAGAGGTCCCTTCCAGCCCCTGCTATTCTGTGAAGGAAGATACAGGTCTCTCTCCAGCAATTTGTGCCATCAGGTCATTAGTTAATTGTCTCTTTGCACAGGTCAATGACTAGCTTGTGGTAACTATGATCCTAAGTTCCTATTGTTCTGAAAATCTATGCCACTTCTTTTAATTCCAGTATCCAATTAGAATTTGAGAGTGTGTTCACTGAAGAGAATATAGCTTAATTGCAAAAGCTAAAAAGCTCACTTAAGATAATTATTTAAGGACACCATCGTCCCTGTTGTGTTGCAGCACAGCAGTTTCCTTTTAGTCAGAATATATGGCATAAATCTATCTGTCCTGATGTGTTCGTGGTCTTTTTGATACACTATCACTTTACAAAATTTCTGTGAAGGATCAGGCATGTCCCTACTGCAGCAATGCAAGACTGTGTCTTAAAGGCATGATCTGCCCTCTGAGAAGTTGGTGTTACATCATTTCTTACTGGGCTAGTCTGTATTTGGAGAAGGTTTATTATACAAGACTGACTTATAAAGGGCTTTAGAGGTGTGGAAATAGTAACTTCTTATTCTACAGGACCAACTTTGATGCAATAAAATTATAAAAGGCTATATCACATGTACAATATAACAAATAGCATAATGTACAGAAAAGGAAAGCATCTTCAGTTTTAGAAATGAAAGCATCATCTTTGTCTCAATATTTATTTTCCATAAAGGCCTCAGCTCTGCCTAATCCCATTCATACAGCAGCAGGAGTCTATTATCTCATAATAAATAATGGTGAATAGCATGGACATTGCCTCTTAATTTTCATTCATCATGCTCACAGAATGTGGGTATTCTTTATAACAAGCTGTGTGACAAAACTCTTTAACAATGAACAAAGAAAAGCCAAAGCCCCCCCTTCCCCCCCCGCCCCCTTTGACTATGCTCAGGCTTAAGAAGTGTTTTAAATTATGATTTTTTTTTAAAACATATACTTTTCTTTTTATTAAATATCTGGCTAGGCTTATTTACAGCAAAACAGATTTACACCTTTTAAACTGAAATTTATGTTATGAAAATGAACAATTGCTTATTTTCAGTTTACAGACTGTATGATGCAAAAAGGTCTTACATGAAGTCCACATGCAGGCACTGCATAAAGTAATTTCTACATCAGTTTATTACAATATTTCAACTCCTTTTTGTGGAGATAGAACATTGGGCTGCCAAACTGAAGAGCAATTAATCAGTGTAAAATAATTTACTCCTATGTGTTTGTCCTGTAGTTCTCACTTCATTAGATTGAAGCTGTTTGAAACATTCAGTTTCTGTGTGTAGACTATCTGTCTGTCTGGAGATTCTTCAGACCTAGAAAGTAAAAGACCAAATGAAACTGGAGTTGTATTTCTGTTGACAGGTACGGTAGGCAGACAGAAGTCAAATTTGGTGTCGCAATTCATGTTTTGCAAAAGATCCATGATCTGAATTAGGGCACATCCACCCACGTACCGGACAGTGCGGAGGGTCCTGAGGAGCAGCCATCAGCCATGGACAGAACAGCGGCCCCAGGGTGATATTCAAACAAGGTGAATCGGTCTGAAAGCCCTGGTGCTTCTGGGCTCCTTCAGGGTTCCTGATGAATTTGTGTCCTCGGTGCCCCTGAAAGTGGCCTGAAAAATCTCTAACACAGTTGAAACATGAAGTGATTTTAGAATAAGTGACTAGGGGCTAAAATCTTCTAGGAGACCTGAATGCCACTTTTCTTCAGGGCATAGTTAACTTCTGCTGGGCTGCAGCAAAGAGCCTCTCCTCACTTGGAATTGCCTTGGGATTCCCATCTGCCACATTAGATGCCTACAGTCTTTCTTTGGAAAAGGAATGCAGCGCCTTTTTTTTTTTTTTTTTTTTTCCCTTATAGAAACACCTCCAGAAGAGGAGGTAAAATCAGCCATCCCCCCTGTAACTAGGCAGAGTTTTCACCCAAGTGCTAGACTTCCAGGTACTAGCTCCTCTGACTGACAAACATCAGAGTTACCTCTCTTGTTTCAGGAATGTGTTTTGAGTAGAGGACAAGGGACTGTTTAGTCGAGGGAAAGGGAGAGATCAGGTTTAATCTCTTCCAATGAAGCTCTTCCACTTGCCATGGAAAAAATGCAATTCCAGGGAGCAGTGGGGGCACTTGAGTCTCTGGGTTTGAAGAAAGGGTATTTACCTGCTGTGGAAAATGTGAATTTGATATTTCTATTTCAAGGGTTCAGAGAAGGCATCTGGGGCCAGGCTGCTGCCTGAGTGCTCTACCCACAGAGCCTTTGGATGAAAGTGGATCTCTGTCCCATCTCTGTCTGGCCATGTTTCATGCAGACTCTGATTTTCTCCTGTGTTCAGATCATTCCCAGGTTAGGGTCAGTGTATGCAAGGAGTCTATGCTCAAGGGGAAGATACATGCTGAATGACTCAGACCGGTGGAGAGAAATGTTTCTAGGTGTGCTGAAAAGCAGAGCTTTAATTGCCTAGAGTGCATCAGTGTGAAAAAACAGATTAATTACAGATTTTAGATGGTTCTTCATCTGGCAGAAACTAAGTATGGATTTTTTTAGGAAATGAGTTTTGGCACAGGAGTTTCTCTCTGCAGAGAAGATAGTGCAAAGCAGATTTCTTGCACACTAACTAGCAGCTCTACTCTGACTTCCCAGATAGATACAGCTGGCACAGAGTAAGCCGCCTCAAACATATTTTACGGGGCAGCCACAGTCTGTGTGGTTTCCCAAACAGGTCGCTCTTCATGGGCACAGCAGAATGCGCACAGTGAGTCCCACCTTTTGTGAAGGCACTTGCAAAGCCTAAGAAAAGGGAAGGGCAAGTGGGGCTTTTTAGAGCTGTTGGCAAGTATGACAGATTCCTGCCAAACTGCTCTTATTGCTGTCCTTGTCTTGGGAGATGAGGCTGATGTCAGTGGTCTGGTGAGTACACAGAAGGTCTGGTACCTCCTGGAAGACAGGCTGGTATGCAAGGCAGTTGCTCGCATGTGAGAGGTAACTCAGATGTCAGATGTGCTTCTTGTTTGCAGCCTAGTTGATCTGCACAAGCTGTGTGCATGTGTCCAGGTCTTACACGTCCAACAGCTGAGGCAAATATAAAAAATCTGCAGCTTCTGCCAGTCAGTCCACCAGCTGCAGAGATAATTAAGGCAGCTGAAGTTCACTTTGGAACAAAGGTGCTACAAAGCTACAAATGTTTGCCATTGTCATGAAATAACAATCTTGTCTTTGGCGAGGCTTGAGTTCACTTCAGTGCATGGTTCCACACCATTTCCCATTCAAGTTATTCCATGGAGAAATACACTGCTGAGATATTTTAAGACTGTCTGCTAGACTTCAACTACTAAAAACCCCCAAGAATTAGAACACTGTATGATGTAACTCAGTCCTTCCAATTAAGATAGTTATTAGAAGAATATAATTTATGACTTTGGGATCAGTTCCGTGGTTTCGGACTAAGCAAATTCCCCCTGAAAGTAAAAAGCATGAATTCTGAACTCAACTTGGAATATTTAAATTCTATTTTCTGTTAGGATAAATAAACATTAATTTAAGGTTACATAGATGCATGTGTCAAACTTCCTGAATTTCTATGTACAATGCACACTACTTTGACTTTTGTGATTTAAAAAACCCCTCTCTTTCAGTATTGCTTGTGACTTTAAATGTCCCTTTGTCAGACACAATTATTCCTGATTCAGAAAAAATAAATTATTTGTAAAAAGTGATCAGACTACCAAACAACCCATTTACATCAGACAGTTTATATTTGCAGAAAATGCCTTAAAAGAACCAAAACCAAATGTATTCTGCAAAAAGGAAACAGCAGAAGCATCCTGTATTTCTCTGCAGTTCAGCAGTACTCATTGCCAACACCAACACGATATACTTTCAAAGTTATGTTTTTCTTATTCTTATGCTGTGCCTTTTGAGGTTACATCAGGCAAATCAGTTTAGTATCAAAGTCCTCCATACACGTTGGTGATACAAATTTGGATGTTTTTTCTTCCTTGTTTGTCCTTGGAAAAGCAATTGCAAAACCTTTATCAAGTTATCAGTCTTACATGTAAAGAAAGGGACATAATAAACCCTCTTTTTCGTCTTTTCAGGAACTAAGGAGAACACCATAACATTCAGGTAGTAGAATAACAGTGTAAGTAATCATTTACACGTAGAAGTGGATAATGGTTGAGAAGTGACAATAAAATGTTTCTGCCATGTGTGTGCTGCTTGTTTTGGTTAGAACATATTTTGAAATACGCTTTAAAGATCCCTCAAGGATGGATTTGTTTTTGATGTTGCAAGAATCCTCCGTGGCTGCCCTTTGCACAAGAACCTGATGTATTATTGATGATGGGAAGTCCTTGCTTCTGAGAAAGTCTTGAAAGGACATATAGAGTGTTTGGGTTGGATTTTTTTTTTTTTTTTTTTTTTGTGAAATTAGAGTTTAGGTCATATGACCTGTGGAACATCTCTGGCAGAAAAAGCAGGGTTCAGAAAAGAGATGAGCTTGCCTCATTTGTAATGGCATTTTTCCATTGCTTTGCTGGTTTAATTCTGTTGAAATCATCCATATGACATTCAAGTAACAAAAGAGCTAATCAGATTGAGTTATTTTAAGAGATCTAGAATTGTATTATGTGCAAGTAAAATTATCGCTAGTAATGAGATAGAAAAGGTCAGATGGGAAACTCTTTAGAATTAGAATTCAACAGTGTTCTGAGTTTGGTGGGATTATTCTCAAGGTAGATTCAGGGTTTCAAAATTCAATGCAGATTTTCTTGGGTTTAGTCTCTTCAAAAGCTGGCTATTATTTTATAAAACTGTGACCATTACAACTAATGCCTATTCAAACTATTTAACTGTTTCATTTGTGTTGAAAATTAATATTTCATTTTGGCTGCCATCTCAGAAATTCAAAGTAATTTTCTTTGCATTGATTCCTCGGTCAAGTCACACTGTAATAGGTCTACTTCCACATTTTATCTTTCTGTTTAATGGTAACTACTACAAGACTAGTGTTTTTTTAAAAAATCTTTCAAAATTATACCTGTGATATCAGGCTATTGTTTTGAGGAAAAAGAAAAAATACATTAAGCCTAATTCCAGTCTTCTTTTCAAATTGCTACAACTCCATTTACTTCAACAGCCTTGTTCTGGATTAGCACCACTCTAACCTGGAGAGTGTTAGAGGCCTTGGCTAACTTGAAGTTTTATCGATCACGAAAATTCGTTGTCCCTTGAGGCAAACATTAACCTTGCCTTCATCCTGCACCAATATTTACTTTGTAAATCACTTCTGTTAAAGTCAATATCTGTTTTGTATGTCATACTACATACCATTACTGCCAAGAGCAAATTTTAAATGTCCTCTTTATTGAAATGCTCTGGTGAGGTGACTTTCTATGATGTTAACAAATATTTGGAGAGCTTATTTACAATTGCTCTTCAAGTGCATGCTACAGTTTTACAAGTAAACTTCATTAGTAATATTATTATTACACTAGAATTGTTGGAACACAATGTAAATATACGTACGGAGGACTATTGCTGTGGTATAGAGATGGCCAGGTTTGACAGCTCCAGGTGGCTGCCCGAGAGGCATTTGCTGAGGCTAACCTCAGCTTAGCATCTGTAGCCTCCACCGACTTTCTCTAGAGTTCCTTTAACAGGGACAGATGTTCCTTTAAACAGAGAGCTAGACATGGGCAACTCAGATGGAGCCATGTCAGCCGTGTTTATGCGTGTTTGTCTCAATGGAACCATGGTAGCTCAGCGTATCAGGCTATCCTTAGCAGCCCCATCCATCACAGATATCAATTTGGGTACCACTACCAACTAAACAAGGGCCCAAGCCTGCAAAACATTCGCGTATTCGCATCACTTGGGTAAGTCAGCCATCAGCTGGGTCGCCCTTTACTATGCACAGTAAAAAAAAAAAAAAAAAAGTATAAAAACAAAAGAACTAAGAAAGCAGCTCCTATCCAAGGCAGTCACAATTTAGGTTAGTAACAGGGCATAACAGATATATACAACAGGAAATGGGGAATTTATAGGAATGTAAATATGAAAGAAAACTGGTTGGAGAGTTGCAGAGAAATGTAAATGTACACTAGCCATTAGATTCCATTCTGCTTTAACTCTTTATCTCCTTTGGGATATGTTTATCATTCTCTTAAGAACAGAACAAAAATGCTAACTCAATGCTGTATCATTTCACATTTTGTATAAACGACCACCATTTGGTATTGTATGGATGGGAATAAAAAGCTGTCAACATAAAGTGTATTTTAATGCAATGTATTATAACCATAGATATGGTGAATTTTTGTTCAACCACAGATAAGACTGGAATTGGTTTATTTCCTGACAGTAAATGGAAACTTTTGGGGCCACACTTGCAGTGTGAATCAGCTCCATTTCATTCAGCTCCATTTCAATCAATTTGCTGAAACTTCTGCCCTTCTGAAAATGGTATTTTTATTCAGGCTGAATAGAAGAAGTCATGGTCCCTTTGGAATCAGGAACACAGTCTTCATCTTTCAAATCCCAAATGATATTTGAAAGGAGACAAGTATAATTATTTCCATTTTACAGATGGAAAAAGAGAGGGAGATCAATTAGATTACCCAAAGTCTCCCAGCACATCACTGAGAGCATTTCCTGCCTTCCAGATATAGACCCAAAGCCTGGCATACTCACAGAACATTACTGTAGTCATCCTTCTATTTGAGACACCAGCCTTGTTTTTTCTCAGGTCTTCAACTAGTTTCTCTCCTATTTTTAAGTCACTTCTACTCAGATGTGAATGATTTGTGCCATAAAGGCGATCCAAGGTGTCTGTTTCACCATCAAGTCAGTGAGAAGCACTGAAAAATGTGAAGTAAATAGCATGTGTTTGGGTAATCTGAAAAATAACCTTGATCTTCTTTGCACTTTTGGCTCTTTTTATTCTCTCTTTCTTAATGATATTTTAAAAATTCTATCTTTTTCCTATCTTTGTATGTGTCCCCTCCTCCTTCCCCCTTTCTCTCTCTCTTTCTCTCTTGAAGCTAGCATAAGTACAGCTGTTAAAAATAATACAAGATTTGTTTTTCTAAATATTTAAACAGGGATTCTTTCCAGTAGACAGGAGGAAGAACACTGCCTACAGAGCATGTTGTGCCAGCTCCCCTAAGACATTCCTTGTTATTTTTCAGCAGCCAGTATAATGGTGTGGTTGAATAGCATTAAATGAAATAAGGTAAGTATCACTCTCCTGCACATCTTTGGCTCAATCACAGGATCCTTTTCAGACAGCAAAAGCATTTTATAAAATTCTTTTTACTCCTTTGAAATGGTGTATGAAGCAGGTGACTATTCCTTCTGGTGGTTACTTCCTATGGTAGCAATTTATTAATTCTGAAGAATTCTGTACAAAAAGTTCTAGAACTTCTTTGCAGGATTTGCAAACATGTACAAAAGCAGAGAAATAACAAGGTGCAAACTGCCATTTTGAGAGGAAATGACTAGAGACATCAATTTGTTTTGTTTGTTTTGGTTTGGTGTGTTTTTTTGTTTTTGTTTTTGTTTTTTTTGTTAGGACAAAGTGCTAGTGGTATCTTCTTCAGTGAAATATCTTTCAGTAGTGGTACTTCTCTACTGTTAAGTTATACCACTACAGGTGAACAAAAGAAAATCCTGGGAACTTTTGAAGCCTGGGTCTTCGAACACCAATGTATTATTAAATGATGATGCTCCCTGTGGACATATATGGACGTATTCTGGATTTTAGATCATCCAGCTAGCATCCCAGCTTTAACCTCTTGGTTACCTCTGTTGCCTCAGTGCCATGCTAAACCGCGAGAGACATCTCTTGGGGTAATGCCCACGTCCTGTCCTTGCCAGGAGGGACAAGGAGCAGAGCACTGACACTCCCTGTATGTCTTGCAGGACGTTGGGAGAGTGTGATGTGCTGGCTGAAGGGGTGGCCAGATGCAGCCAGGCTGAACAGATCTCCCTCACCCTGTCTCCATCATGGCAGGGAGCTCTGCTAGCTCCCGGGCTGCGTTCAGTCTTTGCTTTGCAGGCACAAAATGGAAGTGCTTTACTGCTCTCAGTGTGCCATGACTCAGGATTTATTCTGGCTCCTCAGTAATGGTGAAGTCTCCTTCTCTGCTTTATGGATTTTTTTGACATCTCAGGCCTGTTGTAATAACATTCCTATTGCTGTAACCAGTAGAAACCTTTCTGCCGACTTCACTGAGAGGCAGTTTGGGCCAGTGGCTTCCCTCCTGCACTTCTGTTTCGTTATCCTGGCCAGTTACTTTTCCTCTTACTGACAAATGTTCCAGGTCACTGCAGTAAACTCAAAACCTTTTCCAGCAATGGGTAGTACCAGTATCTGCTGTAATTTTAAATGATAATATCATAATATTCAATAATGCCAAAAATGAAACTTTGTTGCCTCTTTTCCTCTCATTTTCCGCTGGTTGGATGACTAAAATGCCAAGACCTGGAAGTGTTGCAATATCCTGGTGTTGCTGCCTTGCTGTCTGCCTAAATCTGGTCTGTTTGCCAGTAGTGAGGAAGGCTAAAGGCAATTTTGATGACTCAGGGTTGGGGGTGGATTGGACAGTGGAAGTGGTGAGGAGTGAGGATGATGGCTGTGGCTCAAACACCATCACTGGGATGGAGCCAAATTATTATTTTGCTGTAATTAGCACCAGGGGGGTGGAACTGGCCTACGTTGCCCATCTTAGCACCATTACAAGTTCTTTCCAGCTCCTCCAGAATGCTGTGGAGTGTCAGTATCGGTTTCTGTGGTGTGTTCACTTATGTCAATGAATGTCTCCAAAACTAACAAAAGAGGAGTTAGGGCAGGGAAGTGGAGGAGGAAAAGACAAGCAAGAGAACCAGCTCAATATT
>KL267529.1:30822-41069 GCA_000699545.1 Podiceps cristatus
GTTGGGCTGCCACTGTTATTCAGGTCCTGTGGCATTTGCTGGTGGGCTGTGATCGACTACAGGGGTTTAATTGTTAGTACCAGGGCATATGGTTGCTGGATGACCAGCTGGGAAATATAAGTTAAAAAAAAAAAAAAAAAAAAAATTAATTAGTATACTTTTCTCACCATGGGACCTCTGACAGATAGGGCATTTATTATGGGCTGGTGCCACTGTTATTCAGGTCCTGTGGCATTTGCTGGTGGGCTGTGATCGACTACAGGGGTTTAATTGTTAGTACCAGGGCATATGGTTGCTGGATGACCAGCTGGGAAATATAAGTTAAAAAAAAAAAAAAAAAAAAAATTAATTAGTATACTTTTCTCACCATGGGACCTCTGACAGATAGGGCATTTATTATGGGCTGGAATCAGAAGAGGCTGTGGTGTCCTCAATGAAAGACGAAGAAGGAGAAAAGAATGGGAAAATAGTAGCCCTATCATGCAATGCTCAGTGTTTGGGTTCAGCAAAAATGGCTGTGCTGTAAGGGAGGGAGGCACTGAATATCAGAAAATATATCTGACCTCTGCCTATTTTCAGTGCCACCATCCAAGGCTAAGGGCTGGCAGGCCCAGGGTGGTGGCGGCTGGAAGAAGTAACAGTGCCAGGCAGCTGGCAGGAGTCTGGCGGTGGGAACGCGTACAGGGGCTGACAGAGGGGCCCGGCAGGACCGTGTGCTGCACCAGGGAAAGGAGCGGTGAGGGAACTTGAGCTCTGAAAGCGGCATGGCAGCCCCGTCCTCTCTCACCACATTCCCTGCATAAGCAGGCTGCAAGCTGCTCCTTTTTCTTCCGTCCCGGTCTCCTGTGTGCAAAGCTTTTCTTGGCTGGACATGCTCCTGTGTGGCTGGTGCTCGCAGGCCACCTGGGCTCTGAGGATGGGTTTCTGGTGCGTAGGCATTCCTTGGCCCCTGTCACAAGGTAACTATATCTTGACTCTGGTGCCTTGACACACTTCTTGCCCTGGTCTGCAAAGTCCTGATAGAGATGTATTTTAACAGCTGAAACACAACACGTTCAGATTTGTTTAGGCAGATCTGAGCAAATCTTTCTGGTTAGGTGTAGTACTTTTCCTATGGCTGGGAAAATATTTTCCTCCATGTCCTAGTTTCTTTTTGTTATCTTAGTATACTCTTGTTATCTTAGTATACTCTATCATTTAAAAGCACTAACATTGAGGCAGAAGGATGTCATGCCTCAGCAATACTATTGATCCCTTCTAGACCCATTTTCTCACTTGAACTCCCCACATACCTGCTGTCTCTCCATGGCCATTGCCCCTTGCCAACCGGATGTTTTTTGCTGCCACAACAAAATTAAACACTGTCACCACTAATATAAAGACAAATTGTGAGTAGTTCAGGCTTACCCAAATTTGGGTACTGTGGCTGTTTGTCACCTTTAAGCAGGCCAAGGATGTATGATGCTGTGCTTGAAACTGGTTTGAGACCACTGACCACATCCTATGGCAGTCAAAGACTCCAAAGTGGAGTTTGCATGACTGTGTGTGGGTGCACCTTTCTGACCTACCTCCTCTGCAGGTGTGATTCCAGCCTGGTGCCCAGAGGAACGTGGCTGTTCTTGCTGTTGCCCTGAGAAGTTCTGCATCTCCAGGCAGATGTACAACCGGCCATCAGCCTCCTCCCCTGGGTCTGCCAGATTGTCCTGCTGTCTGGGCCCCTTCAGCCACAGGTCCTGCTGCCTGAGGCCCTCCAACAAGGCTTCTTAGTGTGGTCGCCCCCTCCTCCTGGTTCTCTGCTCCTCAAAAAGATCTCCCACTTCTTTCCTGTGAGGGTGACAGAGCCCGGGCACAGGCTGCCCAGAGAGGTGTGGGGTCTCCTTCTCTGGAGAGATTCAAACCCGCCTGGACACGTTCCTGTGCCACCTGCTCTGGGTGACCCTGCTCTAGCAGGGGGCTGGGCAGATGGTCTCCAGAGGTCCCTTCCAGCCCCTGCCATCCTGTGATTCCTGTGATTCCTGTGATCACCATGTGGCAATGTAATATACTGGTAGCTGAATGAGCTGTATGTAACTCCATGTGCCTTGGTTTCTAAGATCACAGTAGTGCTAAAGAGGCCCAAGAAATAAGCAAACATCATCCCTGACAGGTCCTTGCTGCTCTGCAGTATCACACGCAGAGTTTTCCTTTCTGGCCTGATCATTTAATCTTTCTCTTACCCTTTTCCCTATTAGTGCTGATCGAGCAAAACCACTCAGACTGTCAGCGAGAGGAAGGCACCATTATTTACATTAAATTTTGACTAAGTGAACGCCCTGATAAACCAGGTCACAGAGGACACAGATCCTGCTTGGTCTTTCTTGTGAGTTCTCTGCTTTTTTTGTAAAGGACATTTACAAATCTACCGCTCTTTCTAAATGTAAATGACTTTTTAAACACACAGGCAAGTTCAAATGAATGTTTGCAATTCTTTTAAGAGGAACTATTTAGTACTGAGTAGTAGCCCATTGGCTATTAGTAACTGCTATGGCTTATTCCAAGTATCTACAAGTAGCAACAGCAAATGGGATCTGGGCTTCCTAGAATGGCAACAGCATTTGCTGAAGGAATAACAGGCATTGTTGTGACAAAATTAAGTCTTGTAGATTTTGCAGTTAAATGCCTTGTCTAGTTCTCTCTACACAGACAATTGCTCCATACATGTTCTGTGCTAATACTCAAATGCACCTTCATTACAATTTTGTATCATATGTATATTCAGTTTTAAAATAAGTGTATTTCATCTTTCAGTCCTTCAGGGATTGCTGCTAAATTTGCAGCACAAACCCACATTTTCAACTTTGTTGAGCAAACTAGAGCATGGACTGTAGCAGCGCCAGTGCCAACTACATAACCGTGGAGCTGCTTGAAGTCCTAAACCCTGTAGCAACCTAGAGCAGAGCTGAACTACCTGTAGGTCTGAGCTGGCCATTTACAAACAGATCTCTCATGGACAGGAAATACAGAATAATGTATTTAGCATACATACCCTCTCTCCTACCTCCTAGGAGGGACTGTTGGAGAGGGCTAACATGATGACCAGGCTGAAAATAATCAGAACAGGACTTAGGGAAAATATCTTCTGTGTTGAAGGTTTTGCCACAGGATGTAAGTAGTACCCCATGGTGGCTGGTGACACACTGCTCCATAAATTATGTTATGTGACATTCATAGTGGAGCAGTGATTGGCAACTCTCTTATAATTTTCCTGCCTTGTCTTGGTACTGGGGAAGACTTTGGCTTTGGCCATGGCTTTAGATGATGCCACAGGGAAAATCCCAAACCCTACTAAGAGCTGGGACATCGTGATATTCTGGAGGTTTTCATCTTGAGGCAGTCCCTGAATTCCAGAGCTGTCACAGGCCATAATTTCTGACGCTTCGTGTTTTCCCTGTGTTTAGGGAGATCTCTGGTTACTGACTTTCTTATCAGCCAAATAACAATCAAAAAAACCTAACCCATTCCTTCAAAGAATGGCATGCAGGACTTTAAATAAATATTTTAAAGTGAAAGGCCAGCTAATACCACAGTGAATTACAGAGCTTTGTGTATGCAGTCTGTGTGCATGAAAGAAATATTCTAAGTCTTTTCTGTAATTATATGAGAATCATTTTATTTTGATCTTCTCTCCACAAAAAACTGCCTGTTAAAGGATGATCTGAAAAATGCTTATTGCTGTACATGGGTGAGTAGACAGCTGAGCTAAAAAACCATCTGATTATCTTTCTGTCCTCTATGCCTATCACTAGAACATCATAAATCCAAACAATTTGGACCATATCTCCATTTGGATAAGTGAAAGGTTTATTATGGCAATGCTTGCTAGTGGAATGTGGATTGTGGTGATGGCAGCAGGAGCAGCAGAACCAACTGCAAATAAGTGTTATGCTCACTTACTAGGATTAATGAGGTCAGAGCAATCAGGTACAATTGTTTTGTCCCTAAATTTAATTCCTGAATACTCTCTGCATGTATTTCTCTTGATTTTGCAAACCTTGTACTACATTGCAGCCCTTGGGGATCAGTGGTACAGAAGAGGTATTCTTTCTAAACCCTAGATTTCTGCTGCAACCGGTGTTGTAATTGTGTCTTCTCAGGACTTTTAAGAAAGCACAGCATGAGAGTAAAACCTGAGGGTATTTTATATATATAGAACCTCTATATGTTGGTTTAGTAATTCCCAGACAGTTCTCAAAGGAGAAATGCTAATCAGTTTCTTAGCGGAATGAACATCTAATACACATAGAAAGCAGGCTGTGATTTCAGAAGATGAAGTCTTTGGCAATTCTACCAGTTTAATTATACCACTTAATGCATCACCCCTTCAGATGTTCCAACACAACAGCTTGTGCAGCTGTTGATGAATCAGACTGAGGAGATCATCAGCTCCAAAAAACAGTTTTTGGGAGTGTTTCTTAAAAAGAGATCTGTTTATAAGCTGGTTCACAGTGCCTTACGACATACATTGCTGCACAAACAGCTGTGCCAGCACAACTGAGGAGAGCGGCACAGGGTGGGAATGAGTAATGGGTGGGAAGGATAAGGGTACCTTAAATTGGCATTGCTGCCAAAGACTTTGTCTTTCCACAGATAAAACTTTGACTTTGTCCCTTATAGCCACACAGTAAATTGTATACGGCACTGCAAGGTAGTGTGCAGAATTCAAAGAAGATCTAAAACCCAAACGCTGTTGGACAGTAAATATACTGGTTTTCCCTATTTTGCCTCCTCCAGTTTGTTGCTGTTGTGTGTATTCAAATATATGGTTTCAACATCACATTTATACCTTTGTACTTTAGCACAAATACTTACATCCCCCACTGATCTTTGTCCAGAGCTGCTGTTTTATTCTTGACAGCATGTCCCAGACATGTTGTATTTGTCATTGTAGACTGCTAAGAGCTTGCAAAGGTCTCTCTCTTTTTTCTTTTTTTTTTTTCTTTTTTTCCTCCCAGACCTCCAGCATCTTGGTGACAGGCACAGCCAGCGGCATTCCAGGCTCTGGAGTAACAGATCAGCATAGCTGCTGATGACAGCAGAAATCTGTACCCTGCATTTGAAGTGGAGCAGGTTTTAGGATCAGTCCATAAAATATCCCCAGATTTTCTGTAAGCCTTTCAGCCTATAAGGTATAATTTCCTCCCTAAAACACATCTTGTTGGACCGAGGATTACTTCAATGAAGATTGTCTCCAATAAGTAAGCCTAGAGGTATGACACTAATACAGTGGTTCAACAGTAGTACAGATTAGAAAATCCAGTTTACTATTGCAGGTATATGTATTCCTGTATCAAACAGTTGCTTTTACACACATGTGCATGAACACAAAGGTATCCATACACTTCATTCTTTCAGTATTTGTAGCCTAATTGGCTTGGGTGAAAGAAATAATGCCATATACAGCTTATGGTAACTACATAAGTGATTTCCACATCAGCTACTGAACATGTCTAGTAACCGTCACTCCCAAACATAGATCTTAATGAGCCCTCCTGGGCTGTTAACCCTGCCTTGCCTTTCATCGTATGTGCAGAGACAGAGAACATCTTAGCATCCACATATCCTCCTCACTGCTTTTTTCTCTTCCCTCTTCGGCCTAATGTTAGATATTTAATTTTATGTGGGTTATATACAGAGAATGAGTTTGCTAGGTCAGGAAGTTTCCCCTTCCAAATAAATAAATGCATTATATTTCCTTTATTTTTTTCTGTCAGGAGAAAATGTAAACATCATTTAGTTTCAGCATGGGGGAATCAGAGGCTGCAGTACTAAACAGATGATTTGTTTTTCAGTTTGCTCAAGTCTGGTCTTCAACATGTAAAGAAATCAGCAGAACTGCACCTGCTTTCCAGAATGTTTTGACCTGAGAGTAGCATATGAAGAGAGAAATATCCAATTTCCTCTAGAAAAAGGAGATGGAAAAAAAATCAAAGCTGGGGTTGAAGTTTTAAAAAAAATATTAGAACATTTCCTTAAACAAAATAAATGTGTGAGCATTTTTTTTTCCAGTCCTGGATGTACTCATAATATACAGTTAAATTATGGGCATATGTATTTGCTGCATTCTCTTAAATATTTCCACTATGCTCTGAATGAAGTGTCAAGCTTTATAATGAATTGGTTTGTTCTTTAGATAGTGCTGGACATGCTCGTGTTTGCCTGAACTCAATGTGTGTGGGAGACTCAGCTTCTCAGGTGGTGTTTAACTTCTTGCAAGATGGGGGCCCCAGTTTCTGCTTTAGATGAAGTGTGTGAGCTACTTTTACAATATATTTTTAGTTTTATGCAAAACATTCTTTCTGAGTCCAGTTATGTGCTAGCCTAATTCCCACACACCTCAAATACAAATTACTAGGGCAGCAAATACACATTCAGATTCCAAATACGCTTTAGTGCAGCACAATGGTTAAGAATTTCTGACTTTTTTTTTTTTTTTTTTTTTTTTTTTAAAAAAAAAAAAAGCTAGTTAGTGCAGTATTAGGTAGGTCACTCTGGCCACATTCCCAGAATTTAACAGTGGGGGCCTTGTGGAATGCTAAACGATGTGTATAACAGCATTCAAGCTCTCTGTGAGCCAATCCATCAAAACATTTGCTGCTTTGAAAATGTGTTCTTCAAAAAAAATGGGCATATGGAACTTATTAGACTATTTGGTGGAGTTCAGGCAGCAGAGCCCAAGAGAAGCATAAAAACATTTGAGGACACAATTCTACCTTAAGGTAATAGGATCTCTAAACTGTTCTTTTGCAATCAAATACATACAAAATACAGGCAAGAAACATCCTGAATGGAGACATTTCACATTCCAAACAGTCACAAGACCTGAAGTAAAGAACTTGCAGTAGTAGTGAAAAAGAATTGGTTTGATTGCAGCAATGGCTGGTATGTTTGGTTCTGTTTCCTCAGCAAAGTGTATTGATTCTTGGTTCTTTAACAGTTCAAGTTGTATTGAGGACTTCTGACTCACGGTTTCACTGCAGTGGATTTCTGTGACTCTGGTGCATTGACAGTGAGGATCAATCACTCTCCTTGGAGCCAAAAAACGACAGTGCCGCAGAAGAAACAAATGAGCTGCCACTTTCCAGCACCTACTTGTACCTTCTTTGAAGTGTCTCCCTGTCCCTGTCACACAGTGAGCACAGAGTGACCTCAGAGTGAAAAGCTCTTGCCCTCGCAGTGTGGAATGATAGGGCAAACTGCACGAATGACTGAGATTAAATTTTGGCCTTGTCAGCCACGGCAAGAGATAGCACTGGGTTTGGTAGCCCTAGAGCAGGCTATTACATGGAGTCCTTCTTTGGGGACAGAATTAGAGGAGGGTGGGGGAATCCGTGCAACCCCTATACTCTCTCCTTTCCTCTCATCTACTCCGATTCTCCTCTGAGCATGAAACTGTGGCCTGTGTAAGGTCTTTATGCCACACTGTTAGCTTTGATCACTACTGCAAAGAATTAATACGACACCCTGTTCTTGTGTAGCTTCTTTCATCAAACCGAGTGTTACAGGCCCATGTAGTATTTATGGACTTCTGACCCACTTTTTCTGTACCATAAAAAGACTCAAAGCTAAGGTTTGGGACTTTATTTTGTTGATGTATCTGTACTCAGGGATAGTTCTCTTTCTGTGTGGCTGTAATGCAAGGAGACAAAATGTGATACTGAGGTATTAAAAATGGATTGTTGCCTCTTGAAGGAAGGTTGGTACCATTTGCTGCTATAGTGTAGAGTGGTTTTTGTTATCCTAGTGTTTGAACCAAGAACTGAATTACATAGCAGGCTTTGACAGTTGTGCACTGTTAAACAAAATCTCACGATTACTGTTCTTAGCAGGCAAGTGAGTTTGTAACCACTGCAGGAGTGATGGACAATAACCCGATTGCATAGAAGTACTGTGCTATGAAGTGACGCTGAAGTTATTTGCGACCAAAAATACTGAGATATCTGCAATATCAGTCATATGCCTCATCTTGCACTTCTTGTCTTGTCTTGAAGAGGTTCTAACTTACACTGCTTGTCCCTGCTGTGCTCGTTTTCACTCTCCTGCATTACTTCCTCCGGGGCAGGATGCTGCTGTGTGTATGGCCTTTCTTCTTGGGGAGCCTGGAGAGGGAATGGGCTGGGCACGGGCTGCTCTCTCACTTGCTATGCTCCAGCAGGTAACATGCCTTTCATTGCCTTGCAGCCTGGCCTAGATGCTGCCCACGTGGTGCCCTCAAGGGTCTGCGGTGAGGGATCCTGGCATTGTCAATGCTGCTTTTTTCTGACCTCTACAACAGAGTAAAGCATCCCAGAAAATAGTTCTCAGCCCTAAGACATTGTAATGGCTGGGAAACAGAGAGCACAGAGGGAGAACGAAACATCTCTGCCTTTAATCACAGCCCCCTGGAAACCTCACTGAACCCTGCCCAACAAGCTTTATATGATAGTTGGCAATATTATGAGACTTCATGTGTTATTATTACCAGAATTTGAAATGGCAGTGCCCCTATCTACTCTGAAGAAATGCTGGACTGTTTTGTTATGCAAAGGTCCTTGAAATAAGCTGTGGCATCCAGCAGAAACTTTCCTTTTTACTTTATTCCCTGTATTTGGAAGAGACTCCTGGGACAGAAAAGCTTCTTGGGAATTGGACACTGCTGTAGGAGTGGAAACTTTTGAAAAATGAAATTACCTGTTCTGAGTTTGTGGTTGCCTCCATTACCAGGCTGCAGTGAAGGAGTAAATCAAGTCAAAACTGCAGATATATTCCCACATCCCTTTGTCACTGATTTTGCCACCTGAGGGAAATCAGTCTGCCACACTCAAAAGCTGAATTTTCACATAGCAGAGGCATGACACTGGAGGCATAGTTCTGAAGCCAGGGCAATATTTTTGCCTATAATGCAGGCAAGAAAGAAAATAGCCTCAAGACGGCCTGGATAGAAACTTCAGAAGTGCTGTGTTTTGGCCTTCTGCCACTCCTTTTGAAGTCAGAGACTTCTCCCATTGTGATAGATTTTAACAGGGTCAGAACAATGTTGAACTCCTTTAAAAAAATCCCACCCACTATTTTCAGTGCATGGTTTTATCAAGCCAGAAGATTTAGGTCTGAAAAGCATTGTGGGATTTTGTAACATGAGTTTTCATGTTAGCTTGACCCTTTCATGTTAGCCCCATCCCTTCAGAGTATCCTTGAGTCTTCCTGACACCGTAGAAGTGCTGCAGCTGATCTGCTGGTATTGTCTACTTCTCGTCCCACCATGGTGAGATGTGAGGAGGGACACGCGCAAGAAAGGCAGGAGCAGCATTGCCTCCAGCAGCTACACAGGCTGTAGGGCTACCGGGATGGATGGCAACACATCTTGTAGGATGGTCCCTTCCTTTGTGCTGCCTTTCTTCTCTTTTCTGATGTGTACTACTGTAGTTCCCAGCTGCTCAGGGTCCTGTTCATGAGGTTTTCCAGGAAGGTTAGTCATGCAGTATTGGCTTCTGTCCTCATGGCTGGGTTTCTAAGGACCAAGTTGCTCTATTTGCTTCTGTTCACTATGTGGCAGAGTACAGCATCCAGCCTTAGCTCATTGCCTCATGGATGGGTTTTATTTTGTTACGGTAAGTATGGGTTTGTGTTCAAGGGATTCAGCTATCACACCTGTAGTTAAAGTTCCTTACCAAGTTTTATGAAGCCTTTAAACTGAATTGGGTTTTCTTAAGTCCCACTGGTTTACTACTCAAAGTTCAGTCCTGGAGTAACTAAACAAATGGAGTGTTCTCTATTGAGATCTGTCTGTATTCTGCTCTCTGTTGTGGCTCATATCTATTGAGACATTAATTTTTGTTCTGCTCAAGTTATTTTACTTATGTATTTTGAATTTATTTTACTTCGGTATTCTACAGCCAATTCCTAAGGTATTTATGCCTGGAAAAATTAAAAGAATGAGCCATGTAAGTCCATGAGAGAATTATAAAATAAACATTTATACCATGTGTGGGGTAACATTTTTTTACTGCAAGTGGCTGCTCTCACTTTCTGGCATTTATACACACGGCCATCTGTTTGAAGGCTGTTTGAAGTGGCTGTATTCCAGCATTTATGTAACTTGCCTGTAGAAAGGAAATGACAACATTTAGTTTCCTGAAGAATATTACCAATGCCAGAACAGAGAAATAAAATCTACAATAAATAGAATATGTATTTTTAAACCTTTTTCCCTTTACAATAGGCCACCTTTCCCT
>KL267530.1:0-24203 GCA_000699545.1 Podiceps cristatus
TGATTTATTAAACACTACCCAACACAGTGGTGGGAGGCTTCGCTGTATGGAGAGCACAGGCTCCTTTTGCCAGAGAAAGATCAAGATAGAGGTTGTTGCTGTGGCCATTAGAACCACTCCATGCCTTTCTAGAAAATTACAGGATTCTAATTTCAGGGTATTCTAGCAATTCCAGTCTGGATAATACAAAATCTCCCTTTTCATAGACTTCTGGCTGGAAAAATTGTTTTCCTGCACAAATTGCTTTTCTCTGTGAAACTGTTCTTTGTCTTTACCCCAAGTGTCTTCACTTGACAATTTAAGGAAGTTGTCACTGAATAATTTCCTGCTTCATAATAATCCCTTAAAGCTTAATTTATATTTATTACTATGCTGTATCTAAAAAATCATGGTCATGAAACTTAACCTGTGACATTTCAGCAAACTCAGCAAATATTGTTGCAAGAACCTTAAGTGTAAGCACTTTATAAAAACATTTCCATAAGTAAAAAATTACCATACTTGAAAGGCTGCTCAGTCAGGTTTTTATACCAAGATTGTCACTCAGATGCCTTAGAAGCTGTGGGTTTTAGAGCATATTTTCATTTCTTTGTCATAGTTTTCTTTCCTTTCCTCTAAAAAGCTTTTTCTACTCAATGAAATGTAAATAGCTGATCTTTATCAGAAAGAGACAGAAAGATAGTCTGGATAACACCTAACGCACTTCCAAACCGCGATTACTTTAATGAAATATTAGGGTTTGAAAATGTCTTACTGGTTCCAGTATTCCATCTTATTTATTTATCACAAAAGTATCGCAAAAAAGCAGATGCAAAGGCATAAAAGTATTTTTGGCGTTGTTATTGTATGTGCTGTATGAGGTATTAGACCTAACATCAACTGTAAGTGATATTGAGTGAAACATGAAACATCAGTCCTCCTTATGAGGAATAAACTAGCCACTGTTTTTAAGTGTGAAGGTTATACAATCTCATTCCTTCATATTTCATTCTATTTTGCTGCTTCTTTCACAAACAATTCATTCTACAAAATGCTTGCAGAAGTTTTCTAATACAACTAAACAAGTTTTCAAAGCAAATATTCTTAAAAAAACAAACAAAAAAAAAAAACCAACAACACACCACAAAACCACAACAACTAAGACTGCATCCTTTCAGGACAACTCAATTCCTCTATAAAAGCATCAATTCATCAGTTTGATCTGGTTCAGCCTAACCCAGGATTTATCTCCTTTCCTGGCCTAACACAAGTTATCAAAATCTGTTTTTCAGATGCTGGCATTTTAAACAGGTCATATGAGATTTCAGAAAACCATCCTCAATCTGGGATCCTTACTAGGAGCAATCTCCAATGCTGACACTTGCAGGAAACAGCTTTGTGTAGTGGTGATTCTGGGGGTGTTCCTCCATAGCTTTTATACACTCTTCCTCAAGAAAATGCAACCTATTTTCAGACACATTAATTAGAGCGATTAGTGGCTGAGGGAAAGCCGTCTTTGAACAGAAAATGCAACTGTGTGTTACCAGGCCTTGTCAGAAAGCATTACCTGTTCCTTTTCACTTACAGAGTAACATTGGCTACTTCAGCTTAATATCTAGAACTTTTACAGTGATATACAGCATAGAGAAAACACTTTCTATCATCCTCTTGCCCTCAGAGAAATCTTGTCTTCAATTTAAACACATAACACCAGCTGACTTCAATGGGACATTTGAGGATCTTCTCTTGCCTCTATTACCACGACACATGAGCACTTTTGGTAGTCATAACTAATTACTATAGGATCCATGAAGTGCCAATAACATCATCCTTTTTGACAGAAATGGAAATTGAGATGTAAAGAGCCTACATCTTCAGTTTTAAAAGCTAAGGATTTAAGTACTTAATAAACATTACAACTGTTTTTGTTTCCTTTTTGTTTTCAGTAAATTGATTTTCCATGTCTTTTAGATAGAGGAATCCTTTTTCTCCTAGTAACATTTATAGGATGGCAAAAGTGAATTCCAAGAATGTCACTGCTAGACAGCTTTATGAACTCATTACTTGACTTTGTTTTAGTTAAGGAATTTGCTTAAAACTGACTTTGCTTAAACCTAGTTGACAGAAAAGGTGGAGGATCCAGACGCAGATTTTGTATTAATTTCAATGGACAATCATCTTCTTTCCTATGTTACAATCCATTTGTCCCTTTCTATTACTTAGTTTTTCATACTCCACCATAACACTAATAGGGTCAAAACCGTTTGCGAGTCTGGTGGCCATTAAGAGAGCGCAGGGTGGGGACACCATGAGCTTCAGACTGGAGTGCAAAGGGAGTGACACAAGGCAGAAACCTCTGCAATCAGAATAGACTCTCTCAATTTCTTTCAAACATATTGGTGATAGATTGTATGTTCTTTTTATTTGTATAGACAGTGTCTCGGCTTCATTCAGCCCTGCCTTTTGCGTGCCAGTATTTTGACTGCATAGATTTTAAATAACCAGGAGAAGCAGGTAGCTCACTAGCCTGATAAATGATCTAGCTTTCAATAAACATCTTCCCAGACTAGTCTTTGAAAGGGATTCAATGAAAGGGATTCAATGCACGGTTGTAAGGACTAGATAGTCAGGAGAGTGAGCAAGCATACCACTTCTGTATGCTTCGGGTCTTGGCTTTCCTTTCAAATGCATCTGGTGAGTCTCATTTGCAACCTTTGTCTGCTGGTGAGCCGCAGACTCCCTCTGGCAGGGAGCTCTACTCTCTGAAAAGGCCTGTGCACATAACAAATGCCACTGCTGTTGCTTGGAAGCCCTTGCTCATCCTCCCAGGGCCTTGCGTGGGCAGGGTGCACTATGGAAGACACTTTCTATAGAAGCCATCTGTAACAAGTGTGCACACGGGGATTGTTTGACACCAACAATGGGTATGTTTACCAGCTCACAATGCATTCGTGCCATATATGTTTGCAGATGTTCTATGAATATCTTAAGGGGCATCGGTTGTAGACAGCAGAACGGGGCCCCCTTGAGATAGCTGCTGTTACATCAGCTCTTGAAACTTAAGCTGTTCCTGCAGCATTCTCACCAGTCATTTCTCTACGTATATGTTTCTACTTTCTAATTTTAAACTGGAAGCTGTCTGCTGAAGAATGACTCAGGATGGGTGACTTAGTTTGGAGGAAATTAGAAGTCCAGTCATAGTCAACCCAGACTTTTGACCCTGAGCCTGAGTCACATTAATTGTATGTACTGTAACCCCCACACAGAAATATACACAGAATCAAACAATTACTTTTTTAAAAGTGTCTGGACTTTCATGAAGGTCTGACTCTGGCTTGGTCTGGAACAGAAAAAGGAGACAAAAGAAGGAAAGGCTCTTCGTGAAGTTTTTCCAGTCTTATTTAAAGAAAAGAGCGTGTGCAAAAATCTTGGCCTTACCATAACAGCAACATTGTGCTTGGCTTCACTGGGCTACTCAGGAGTCCAAAGCATATTCAGCGTGTTTGGGATTCTCAGCTGATATGACAGGCACAAGGTTTCTCACTTCAAAAAGCGTTGTCCCAGTTGGGCTCAGTTGTTGGCATTCTCAGAAAAGAGGGTAAAAACTGCAAGGGTTTGAGGGACAAAGCGGCTTTCTGCCTTCTATTTTTTTTTTTTTCTAAATCAAAAAAGCCTATGAGCAAAATCCTTACCCCACATTAAGTTTCAAAGTGCTTATAAAAATCAGGTAAAAAGCTATTTTCCCCCATTTTAGGAAGGGGCAACTGGAAGAACTCAAGGAAAGGACATGCTTGCAAAAGGTCACAAACAGAGCAATGCTAGCAGTAAGAACTTCTGCCTCTCAGACTACTCAGCACTGCTCTGTCCACAAGGAAACACCAGCCTCCCATCATGCAGAGCATATTCAAATTAAACTATACCTGTAAGATGAATTTGCTGATTTAGCAATAAAAAGAGCCATGAGAATTCCTCATGTTACTATTCCCTTATTTAAAAGTTCGAATCTTGTGCTAATTTGGCCCCACCTGCTGTCTCTGACAGATACAACCTCTGTTCATCTTAAGGGTAAAACTGGGATGATGTATTTCTTTAATTTACTTCTCCCTGTTTAAATCTGAACATAAAGATAATATTCTTTGGTGATGCAAACCATGAAATATGTAGATCAAAGACTACACTGTTATAGTTGCTGGAATAACTTCAGTATTTGGAATTTCCTTGGTTTTAATCTTTTTTTCCTCACAACTTTAACTTTGCATCATCTGGGGCAAACTCGTTTTGTACAAACTTCCCTAAATATCAAGACAATGAAAAGGAGAAAGAAAGTTGCCTGCACTATCCCAAAGAGGTTGTGAGAATTGGATTGGAAATCGTGTCTTTCAGGATGTGCAGGGATCTTCCCAGCTAACCAGTCAGCTAGTGGAAGGATGCATCAGAGAAACAGAAATAATTTCTGAACTCTTTTCTTGGAAATGTTCCTCCTCTCCCCTCCCTGAACACGTACATGCAGTCTCCTCTTCACATAATCTTTTTTGAAAGATTAGAGAGGAAGTCAGAGCCCTTTGGAGGCTCTCAGGACCCGTCCTCGATGAGAGGCAGACTTCACTATCCAGACCCTTCTCAGCAGCACTGCACTTTGTAACTCTCAGTAAGTGACATTAAAGACAGGTCTGAGGAAGGAAGGTCAGGCCCCAGGATGGGAGAGGCAAGGGGAAATGCCCCTGCTTCTTGAGGAGATAACATAACCATTGCTTCTCAGACTTACTTTTTTTTAATAACTGCCTGCAGCAGCACTATTATGCCCAGGGCCTCCTTTGCAGCAACAACAGTGAGGAAAGATGTACAACTCTGTTGCCGTTATGGACTAAACGGTGAGCACCGCAGTCATTAATCAGTTACCATACAGCTGGTCCTGCAGAAATCAGTAACTGCTCTCATCCCCCTTCCAACAGTTCCCACTGCATGGTCCCAAAATTATTTCTTTCGTCTTTACTTCAGCAGTTGTAGAGAGTACTTTACAGGTCAGATCACACAGCAGTACTACCCTCAATTCTCCTCCCTGACAAGGAAGGTGGCAAATCCTTTAACATTGTAATAAAGAAGCATTTTAAAAAAAAAGAAAATTGAGCCTTTCAAACTTAAAATGGGGCTGCCAGAGAGGGCTGGGGGTGCCTTTAGGAAGGAACATGTGCATATCAAAGTCTCAAGAAAAGACATGTCTCTGTCATTCCCAAAATTTGAATTCTTCCAGAATCAAAAAGTATTTTTTCTATTTTCATATCAAACCTAGAAAAAGTGTAGCCTATTTTTTGCTATGCTTTTGCTGAGGCTGAATTGAAAAGGACCAGAAAAAGAAAAATCATGATACTACCCTCTCCATATACTTTAAAGCTAACAATTAGTCTACCTTCACTCATTGAGACAGTGGGTCTCCTCTTTGAAAATTGTTTCCATCAGTGGAGCCCTGAATTTTCTTTTCAGCTGCTGTACCTCAAGGGAGAACTGTTATGGTAAATTTGAGACCTGGCCCAAGATGAATCTGTTCCATAGACAGAGCCATTTATTCAATTACACAAGCTCTATTTCTTTGGATGAGTTTCTGGGAATAGAAGAGCATGGATTTGGAGGAAGTTCTGTTTCTAAGAAGTTCAAATCCCTAGGGATCAGATATTCATGAGACTACAACCACTATACGTTAGACAGAAGGAGCATCTTCTGCCCCCAGTGAAATGTGATGATGGCTCACTCTCACCAAATGAGTTAGTTGAACATTAGTTCAACGTGAACTACTTCTACAGCTCTCGGAAACCATTTTAGTAGTTTTCCACATCTATAAATAAGTGACTCGTCGTGCCTTAGACTATTTTCTGGAAATGAAAGTCTGGTGAATACCTTTGTGGCTGTTTGCTCAGAAAAGCTTTGCATGCGAGAGTTAAAGCAGTCATCCCAAAAATGCTGAATTCCTTCCTCCCATTTATTAGCATTCCAGTCAGCAAAACTGCAGACTAGTCATACCCCACTAGTCAGACTACCTGAACACAGAGCAAATAGTTCATGACAAACTTCCAAATCTGAAATGAAGTGACTCACAATAACTGAACAAACTGAATAGCTCACTATTCATAAATGACTTACAAAGAGAACAAAGGTTAACCTTTGGAAAGTCATTGAGTGCTCATAGTTGGCCATGATCGCTTTCTTTTTGCCTTTTAAAATAACAAGAGTGATCAAAAAAAGCAAAACAAGCTTTGAAAGACAAGCAAACTAATCGCAGAGAGATGAATCTTTAGATCATGCTTGAAACACCAGCACTGGGTTGGTGTAGCAATTACTTTGTGTAGTCCTACGAGAGGTGGGAGTTGTGAGCCAAAAGTAAGAAACAAGGCCAATACCAGCACCAACTTGCCACTGGCAGTAAAAAAAAAAAAAAAAATAAAAAATGTAAAGAGGCTGCTTTAACTAGGCATTTCCAAATCCACATGGATCTCTATCTGCCAGTTACTTCAGCTTTCTTACACTTATTCTACCTAACTCCATATAGGTCTTTATGGAATTTTTTTGTTAGTGCAGTAAACAAAGTATCTAACATCTCTCGCTTGTAATATTTTTTCATCTATTCTTTCCCCCAGAAAAATAGTATGTGCGAACTGAATATTTCAGACACTCTTAAGCATGATTCATGATTCCAGCTGAGTAATACATAACTATCTTTCCCCTCATCTCTTGCATGCCTTTTCTGATGTTTTGCTACAACTGTGGCCTTTCATATCTCATCTGAACCTAGCTTGTGATTCTGAAGAATTATTGGTGAATAATGGTGTTACAATTTTCATCTCTTTATAGGGAGCAATTTTTCGGATTAGAACTATATAATGAAGGTAGAACACTTGTGATACATACAAAACTGTATCTAAACTGTGTGTGTGCATCCCTGCCCAAGGACAGCCTGTACTCACCTGGTGGGGTGGTGTGGAGGAATACACCATTAAAGATCTAGGCTGCTGTGGGGGTGGAAGTTCACTGAGGGTTTTGTAAGGGTCACCTGCACTATTACTACAGCTACATCTGTGATCAGTGAAGCAAATGATTCTATTTGTCAGTTGTTAGTACTCCCAGAGCTAGCAAAAATAAATACATCCAATACACTGTCATCTTTTGATTTCCTTTCATCACATCTTGAAAGCCCATGTCTTCAGAGTTACTTTTAGACCAGCGTATTGAATGGATTTTAATTACACATTTCCTTCTGCTTCTGCCACAGGATATAGCATTAAAAGTAACTTAATGGGCACAATAGATAGATAGATCTTTAGTAATGCTTAGCTTTGCTCTTCTCTGCTTTCATAATAAGTGGAGTCACAGAAATCCAGCTCCCATCCCATTCCGTTTGAGCCCAGGGGATAGCATTGCATTTACCTATCCAATACTGCAAAGCTTTTGGTATAGAGGAGAGAGAATATACCCACATATTCACCTGGCCAAGACAAGACTGTGCTCTGCAGCAAGGACCAGGGGTTTCCTGTTTATGTGGCTAGCAATAGCTACACAGATGCTTCCATGGATCCTTAACCAATACAGAGTTGCCGTGTCAATGCACGGGTTCAACATGCTCCTGGTCTGGGTTGATGAAGTATGAGGGTGATCAGAAATAGATCTAAAGTCTTACAGTGTAAACCATCTTCACTACAAACATTGGATCGAGCTCCACTGAAATTCAACAGCCAGACTAAAGTGATTCAGTTTAATGATCTCAGCTTGATGACTTCAGTATCTAACCTCTAAAAGGTCTCTTACATATGACCTGCTAGCAAAGCCATTTCTGAAGTAACAAGATTGAATCTTGGCAGCCTAAGCAATCTCAGCATTTTAACATGAGCCACACCTGGATGTGTGAAACAGACACATTACATAGAATAAAACAATAAACCTTTCCAGTGTTTTCCTAACTCTGCCCTTCAGACTACTGAGAAGCAAGCAGTGAAGAGCAGCATAGATGCCGTTCAGATAAAAGAGGAAATGTCATATTGTGGTGCCTATAGAGAACACAACAGAAGTAAGATTTCCATTCACCCCAATTACCTGATCAAACCTTGTACTACTGAGCACCCAGGTAGCAAGGTACAGGTTTGCCCAATGCCCTTAGAGATCCCACAGAGTGGGAAGGATCCTAAAGTAGAGGGCGGGAATTAAAAATTTCCCTTAATTGTTCTGCATGTCTCTAATGAACAGCCTAGCAGATTTTTGGCAACACATACTGCTGGGGTATTATTTTAAACTTTGCTTCTAAATCAAATAGCCTACTGTTTCAAAGCAATTTTGTCCCCTGTCCTAAGGATTAGCTCAAGCATTAACAAAGTGGGCCATGGAGGGCCGTGACAGAGATGGCGTGTGGACAGTGATTTTGCTAATTTGACCTCTTTTTACAGAAATGAGAGGAAACTGTGATCTGAAGCTGACATTTCCTTAGAACATCGCCCAGCTTTCCTAACACTGGGACCACAATTCACTGATAACAGGGCTTTGAAGTAGCTGGAGCAGAGCCAGGAAACATTGGAAGTATTCTTCAGAGAATATCTGTTTCAAATTACCCCAATTTATAGTAAGCCACACAGGCTAACTTTAGCATTTCTTCTGCCTTTAAAGCTTTTCGTCTTCTGGCTGATTGATCTTGAGCCTTTTTCTTTGGCTCAGTACAGCAACATTTCTTGTCCAAACACTGCATTCCTACTTTGCATCCAATTTCTTCCCTACCATGTGTCACTAGGTTCACTTATCTTTCTCATCCTCTGACCCCATTAACTTTTGCAAATATATGATTTTGCTGGAGTTGAAGGAGAACCTGTGGCAAACATTGCACTGGCTACAGCTAAGAAACCACATTTTGTGGTTTCTTTATTTTGTTCATTCACACCTGCAGTACTGAGTCTTCCAGTTCTACTCTTCCCCTCCTCACCATCAAGGCTGCATAAGGGTAACTCAGACAGGAGTTAGGGATTTCTAGTCCAATTTGAATTCAGTTGCAGTTGTACACCCAGCTTACATAGCAGGTAATGTAAATCAATAGGAGCAGCTCTGTAGAGCAAACCGTTTGTTGCTAACGAGCCGACTTCCACAGTTTCCTGATGCTAAGTCTAGTCTGATCCCAGGTACCGAGTCTTCATTTGCAGCCACAGGGTTTTACATGCATGTCTCTTCCAGTTTGGTTTCATACAAAGGGAATCTAGCTCATGAGCATCACAACCTTGTGCTGCTACAAATCAAAGCTCAGTAGGAGGCGATGGCTGGTAATGCTCTTCTGATCCAGACCATAACACCAGTACAGGAGCACCCTTTGGTCCTTTGGGATTCACAGCTAAGAAAGGGTGCCAGAACAATCATCCTGCACAGTGAAATACAGAGTGGTTACAACAAGCCGTGGCTCTGCAAACATCCCTCACTTGTCTAGCCAACATTGCATGTCCGTGGCTCTGACTGAGCATCTCCAAAGCAGAGCATGACACATTGTTTGCTTTTCAGTCACACTATAGGACTGCTAGCGAGCATGGCTCTCACTGCCCGGCCATGTTTTCTAGGGCATGAATGTCGACAGCTAAACAGAGGCCATTAAATCCATTCAAGTAGTCTGAGGAACAATCAATGACAGCATGGCTTAGCATCTAACCTATAGTATGAAAGAGTTCGTAACCTGCTGCAAAGCTCCAAGACAGTCTTTTGCCCGTTCCCTAGCTGGAACTTAACATCAATGTTATGCAGAGCAAGAGAAGTGGATAATAAGCTATTCTACCATCAGGCACTTCTCTTGGAAAGACAGTCAACATTTATACAAATTCTTAGGTTCAACATACATCAATGACAGAAGTAATCCATATAAAAAGCTCCCTTTCTCAAACACAAGAAAAGCACCCCTGTCTTCTAATAGGAAGACAGTATTTCCTTCCATTGCTATTGCAAATAACTCAATATGCTTTGCAATCTAAAAGTAGAAATTATGAGTTAGGCTCCCAGACTCTTACATTTTGGGTTGTTATTTTTAAGCCTTTCACGTACGGACTTTGATAATTTCCACCATCAAGAGTATAAAAAGATTATCTGAAACAGTGGGAAGACCAGCTCATTCAGTGGCAAGGAAGGGACTCTACACATGGCAGGTGGTTGCTTGTTGCTCTTCCTGTGAAGTAAACACAGACAAAAAAAGCACGCATCCATTTGTGTCTTCCACTAACATCAAGGCCTGTGCACACTGCAGTCAGGAACAGCAATAGGTTGGCCGCTGTTGGATGCTGGCAGCAGCCTGAAAATCTAAGAAAAGCTTTTCAAAACGGCAAAGGAGGTAAACATGGACAAAAAAAGCACGCATCCATTTGTGTATTCCACTAACATCAAGGCTTGTGCACACTGCAGTCAGGAACTGCAATAGGTTGGCCACTGTTGGATGCTGGCAGCAGCCTGAAAAATCTAAGAAAAGCTTTTCAAAACGGCAAAAATCTACGCAACAGGTTTGGGGGGAGTGAGAGAAAAAATAAAAAAATAAAAAATAAAATAAAAAACCACCCAGAAAACTCCAGAGAGCTCCAACTAAATCTACATAACAGGTTTGGAGGGAGTGAGAGAAAAAAAAATAAAAAGTTATTTTTTTTTAAAAAAAAAATAAATAAATAAAATAAAAAAACACCCAGAAAACTCCAGAGAGCTCCAACTAAATCTGAACTCTACCATTAAGCAAAAGGCAGCCTCACATAATTCACTGGAACTAAGACTATCTCCCCTTATTTCCTACCCTTCAGTAGATCTGAACTCTGCCATTAAGCAAAAGGCAGCCTTACATAATTCACTGGAACTAAGACTATCTCCCCTTATTTCCTACCCTTCAGTAGTTCTCATCCTTATATTAAATACTGTTTCCACTGCTTTTGGTGAGACTTCTTCTGCAAAAAAGTTACCACTGAACATGAATAGACATTGACCCAGATGATGCTAGTAAACTTTGGGAGAGTGCACCTTCCTGGCTGTTATCATGCATTTCCACTCTTTCTCACCTTATTGGGAAATCAGACTATGATTTCACAAAAGTCCGTCTCCTGAAATTTCTGAGTTTTCCTTACTGTCAGCAAGAACAGCCAAAAAAGTAATAATTTTGGAAAAGACAAAAATGGAATGAATCCATTTTCCATATTGAAGCAACATTTTGAGACCAAATTTACCTACATTTATTTTCACTGAAACAATATTTTTCTTGATGTATTTTATTTTGAATGGAACAAATACTTAATTACAAAAATGTGATGGATGAGAACTGATCTCACCAAGAAAACTGCAAGTCTTTCATTTCAGGTTGACCTGACACAATGTTTTTTCCTTCCATTTTTTGGTTCAAATGTAATTGTTCAGACAGCCATTTGGCAGAAAACTTTATCATTTTTAAGGGGGAAAAAAAAAAAATCACTTGGTTATCAAAATCAGTTGTGGAAGCAAGCAATCCTGTTGGGGCAGACACCCACTGATACAACAGGTACCTTAAAATCAGGAAATGTGGTAGGAACTGCACTCTCTAGGGGTGACCTAAGAAGTTCAGAAAAGGTACAGACTGTCCTTCCTGATTTTGGTTGCCATCAACTTCATTTTCCCAATTAACACTTGCAGCACATGAAAAGTTGTAATGAATGACAGAGACCATTATTAGATGGCAGTCAAAATGACAAGTTGTCATGAAGACGACATAATTTTGGTACTTCCTCTTCAAATTGCCTAAATGAAGGCAAACCAGTGCTAGAAAAGAAATGGAAGGCTCCAGGAAAGAGGCATGTGTCCACTTGATCCCAGTGGTCTTGCACTTTCACTGTGCTGTGTGGAACTTAATACATTTTAATACATTACAGCCAGTGAAACATTATCCAAATGTATAACCCAGAATTAAACTACCTTCTAAATTGCAAAAACACATTACTAATGATGACAAGCTTTCCATGCAGCACTTTAACCACTCTTTTCAGAAGCTACTATCCAGCACATGAGTGTGTCATAAACTCCCTAAATATCATATTGTCAAATCGGAAAGAGGAATGGTTTCGTCAAGGTCACACAAAGTTTGCACAGGGAAGGTGGAAACTGAGTTGAGTTCTCCTGTGTCCCAGTAAAGATTCTTGACAGCAGACCATCGTCTTTCACTGATGTCAGCCTCTGTAATAAATGATGTTTCCTTGGTGGGGAACTGCCCAATCTGACATCATTAGCAGATCTGGAATTGCTAAAAGGTTTAGGGCTTCAGCATGTTTTGTTTTTAATTGAGCATGAAGCCGTCTTGGCACTAATACCAAAAAAAGCCTTACACCCAAATAAAATCTGTTTGGATTGGCTGGTCTTCATGAAGTGATTCAGAACAACAAAGCTGCACCTTCTTTCTTCATGTCGGCACAGTTGTCAGGACTAAATATTGTGGGCTGCACGTCTTTGAATGAGATTGATTGCACAATGTTTGCGAAAGTGCAAAACATTTGAAATGTATCTTGTGTGGGAAGAAAACAATTGGATCAACCCTCCTCCCCTTTGAATCTATTTGGATCATTGTGAAAACAGACAAACTGCTGAGTAGAAGACAAATAAGTAGGGTAATTCTTGCAGGAAAGTGCTCATGTCACCTTCACCTTGGGTAAAACTAATATATCCTCATGTGGCTTTGGAAAGATTTCTTCTTGGTCCCTAAAATGAACAGTTGACAGTCCATGAAAGCAATCTTTAAAAATAAAAGCACATTTCTAAGTTTAGGAAAAATAACACATTAAACTCTGAACATAAAATTATCTTTAATGGCACCATTTTTCCAGTGATTGTTGTTCTTGCTAGAGCATGCCACTTACAATAACACATGCTTTGGAAGATCAGAACCCAACAAATACTGAAAGATGTTTTCCCCATTCCCTCCTGGCTCTTCATCTCATGGAGGCATTCCACATGCTCCATATGCCACATGCTTCAATTTCCAGAATGTATGTTATCCATAATTGTTTTAATCCCTCAGCATTGGGAACCATAACTGTATAATAAAATAAATGGATCGTGTCTGTTTCTTGTTCTCCTCACCCCTGCAATACATGCATTTTACACAGACGACAAAGACATTTCTTCTGTAGCATCATCAGATTTATTCAGTAAGAGCCCAGTCCTACTACATGGGAGTTTTACTGCTCACTTCAGCAAGAGCAAGGCCCCAGTTCACAACTGTATATCTGATGCAGCATTTCCACGGATGTCTTAAACCGATCTGTGAGGTGCCTTGCCTTTACCCCATGCACATCCTTGCTGCCTTCCCTGTACAAATTCCAACAAGTATGGCCCTACAGTCAGCCAGATCAATCAGCTGAGCTGGTAGAATAGGAACACTACAGGAAAAAAAGAGAGTAAACTTTTTTAGCCAAATCAGCTTGCTGCATGATCGCTGGTGCCAAAGGAAGGGATGGGCACAAGCACCTGGTTAGATGGAGTGGTGAGAGTGGAATAGTCACCTCTTACAGCCTGAAGTCAGCTCAGCCTTGGAGGGCCATCTACAAGAAACATGTCTTTCAGATGTACTGGGCCACATCCTTTGCTGAAAAGTCAAAGTTAGATCATCACTACATAGGTCTGGACTTAAACCAGCTAACGATTTGTCCTGTTATAGCCAGTCTCCCCCCTGAAACTGAATATATTAAGTAGTTCTCCAATAAAAATGAAATATAACCTCACCACCAGTCACTCCAGTTTTTGTAAAGGGCAAAGCAAGAAGAGGTATTCTTAATCACATGCCTGACTCTGCAAAACACGTCGTGCTTATCTGTTTGTCAGCCCACAGCCATGATTCAACTGTAATTATGACTCTTCCCCTGAAATAGCAATTTCATCTATCATTGTTATCATTATTATTACTGCATTTCTTTTTAGATGGCAAATAGCATCTATGTGGAATGTAGGATGATTGTTTTCCTTCTGATATTAAAAAGTTCTCTCACAAAGTAAACATTGGCTGAACCTCTGAGTTGGTATACTGTTTAGAAATGCAGCCTTGCACAAAGCCAGAGGCATTTCAGAGTGTTAAAAGAAACTTCAGGCACTGGAGTCATCCCCAGGAAGCAGATGAAAATGATGCATACATGTGTCAAAATGCCAGCTTCAACTGTGTGAATATGTCAACATGATTTTTGCTGGTAGGAAGGCAAGGGCTGTATAAAACTAAAAAACTTTTTAAAAGGTGCTTTTCTGAGATGGATTAACTGCATTTAAAAAATAGAATATTAAAAAAAAAAGCTGAAGTAGAAATTAAGAATGAGTCCCTACTGCTGCTTTTTAAAACAAGGCTAGTAATTACAAGCACACAAAAAAATCTGGAGTACCATACACGTTGTTCATTTGTAATTAAGACTTCAGTGTTATCTTAATTTTCTCTCCATTCCATATCCTTTGTTTACAAGTTAGAAAACATCACCAGCTGTCCCAAGCTGGCCTTAGAGCAGACTTTGCTGAGAAGCAAGCATTTCTTACAGGATGCAATCTCTACACTATAAAATCTCCAGATCTAATCAATGTTTCTTTTCTTTCTACAACATAGCCTCTCTCTCTGACATTATGGGGGACTATTATCCTTTCTTTTACCGTATAATGGAGTAGTGCAGAAATCGAGCACTGAATCAGTGTTAGAAAAATCCTGGCAGGTCCCTGCACTGTCATATCCTTGTGGTGCTCGGAGACCTTGCATGACTTCACTTTGGTGGACTTGGTCCTGCTATTCAGGAGCTGGAGAGCAAGCAGAGAAGCTGAAGAGGAACAGGAGCTAACAGCATTGCCACAGTCTCAGATCTCTTTGTATAATTTGGCAATTCACCTAGAAAATCCAGCAGATATGAAGAGCTGGGAATATAAGCCCCTTATTCTTCAAGAGCAACCTGCTAGATCTCCAAAGTGGCAACATCAGAAGTATGGAAAAAAATGGAAAAGCAAGCTATAGAAGTCAACTTTTCAATAAATGCATTAGGAACCAAAATTAGAATATCCTGATTCTGAGCTGCTGTCCCAGCCCCTTCTTAGGGGCCATATAGTTATAGCTGTCTATCCCCCTCCAGGACAGAGTTTAAGTCAAACTTTACCTTGCCACGAAGCACCTTGGTGTCTACCTCTCAGAGGCAAGGTACTCTCACCAGAGCACCTCTGATGAGATATCCCTTATCAGGGGAACCTAGCTCAGAGATTACCCAACCACTGCAGCAGGATGCCACCACCAAAAGGAGGATGATGTAAGGCTTTGAGAATCTGCAGGGCAATAAGTTTTCTGTCTTGAGTTCCATTTGCCATTTCCAGCCAAAAACTAGCATTTTTCGCACATACAAACAAAACCACATTTCTCTCTCGTATCACTAATAATACTGTGTAGTAGAAATGGTTCAAAGCTAAAATTCATGACCTAGCTGGAGACTGAGCTCTTTGACAAGAGTAATGCGAACAACGCATGTTTGATGAGGTTTTCTAGCTGGTAAGGGAAGGACAGACAATGTTTATGGGCCTTTCATTTGCACAATGCTGTAATGTAATGATGGAAGTCTGGGATTTTTCTGTGTAAGCAAAAGGTAAGATGCAAGATAGCGCTATGTTTGACCTCTAGTGAAAAAGCCAAATGAAGACTATCTGCACAGATACAGTAATGAAATGGCTCAGTACTCAATACAAAAAAAAAAAAAAAAAAAAGAAAAAGAAAAAGGCAGTTATTTGTGGTTAGTCAATCAGATGGGAAAATTAGACAGAGGTGAACAATCCTGCCTTGAGTAGTGAGCTGCCATAGCAGGCAAAGTTGGTGAAATAAGATGCTTAACACATTGAAGTAAAACTCAGTATGGTTGCAGTGATGACATTCAGACTCAAACTTGTTATAACAAAATATTTGGGGAGCTGACTAGGACAATAGGAAAAAAAGTTATTTTCTACTCCTTTTTGACAAGTTAATGAGAAATCACTTGAAATGGGATGGAATAGAAACCTCCACCACCACCTCTCCTGAGGTGATGAGGCTAATTCCCAGGGCCCTTCTGTCTTGGATTTCCCATTCTTGATTATCATTGCAGATTCCTTGAAATATGAAATACTGTTCCCAACATATGCTATGAAGGTATCAGAGTCCACTGCGAGCAGAACTGTATGTCAAGTCACATGAAAATTACTAGTTTACAGCATAACCAGCAGAATATGCAATCATCACAAGTTTCACATTTCACATTTCTCACTGAAATTAGGTAACAGTGTAAGAAAAAAGTAGCAATACCAGAAAAGATAGGTTGCCTAATGTACAACAAGAAAAGTGTTGGACAAATGATTTTGTCAAATCCAGTTTACCAGAGGATTTTTAAAGCAGTGTTGTCTGCACTGGGCACCAGTGCAAGACTTCTGGCTTCCCATGGTTTGATTCTCCCCAAGAAAAAAAGCACTGGAAGTCCCCAGAGGCACTCCAACACGGTTCTTGGAAGATACACTGAGAGTCAGCATAGGATGACATGGAAGATGATGCAATTACACACAGTCAAGGTAGGTATTTTTGGTTATAGTTTTTCTGCCCATTCTTCCATCTTTGTGACTCTGATCTAATAGTCAATATCTGCAAATGCTAAAGTAAGTAAATCAAACATTGAACTTGTGCCTCCTCTATAAAAAGTCATGAACATTCATCTACTTTAGTTTACACCCTTCGTAAAAATCTTCAGTAATACAGATAAGAGGAATCCAAAATACCTTACGAAATGTGTAAGTAACATGTATAGATGGCATAGGCACCATTACCATCACAAAACTAGCCAAATTCTAGAGTCTCACTTCAGTAGGGCAGGGGGAAATGCCTGAAACATGAAAAAACCCAAAACCCACAATGTTTCCACAAGGCAAAACTTTCAACAATGACAACAAAAAATTCAGGTCCACTAAAAAAATCCTGTTTTGAAAGGTAAAATATTTCATTTGATTTTTACTTTCTAAATGTATTCCAATTTATATATATTTATGCTTTCAGAGGTAGAGACTCATTATTTTTTAGTTGCAATGAGTCTAATAAATAAAATCTGCCTCCAAAAAAGCCAAAATACAAACACGTGTCTAGATAAGGAAATGTTGCCTTTCAACCGTATCAAAGCACAGCATTTGTTTTGGGGTTTTTTTATTAATAAAATTTCACCAAAATAAGCGTTAAAAATTGATTGGAAATTTTTAAATACCCTCCACCTACTCAGGCATCCACAATTCCATTTCAGAAAAGTATCCTTAACTTTACTTCAGAGCATTTTTAGATGTCAGGGGAGCAGCCCTAAGAGCAGCCTCCTGTCTGTCAGTGTCTTTAGCACTGGTTGGCACAAAGGCAGATTGTGGCCCTTTTTCATCTAGCAGCTATTCGATGCAGCACATTTGTTATTCTTTGCTGCCAAGGAGACAATCTGTTTTTCATTTCCTCTGAAGAAGAGCATAATACTATGAGTAAAACATCAGATATAATTAGGCAAAATGGTTGAGTGCCTGACTGAGCAGAGAAATGGAACTGTCCTGGATATGAAAAATAGCCACCTACCTGAGAAAGAAAAGAGAAAGGAGAAAAGTGCTGCCCTCCCAACTGAAGCATGCAGAGGCAGTCACAAGTTATCCCTTCTTTGTGCAAGTGGGATATTTCATACAGATCATGGAAACTAAATTAAGTGTCATCTTGTAACATCTGCAAAATGGGAAAAAAATGCAGATCCTGCTGTTTTCCTACATAATGAAGTAAAACATACCTTAAGTGAAAAACTTGATTTCTATACATTTATAGATCTGTACACATCCCAGAGACAGTTCTCCAATGCTTTATGCCAATTACGTGTGTGCCTCTGTCTGAAAAATGTCTCAACTTATACGAGAGGTTCGTAAAAAGCCTTTGGCTGCTAACAGCATGTATCAATTGATTCGTTACAATGCACAAGAAAGGAGTGTTTTGGAGCAAGAAAACATGAATTCTCATATTCTTCTGAGCCATGATAGTGAGCAGCACCACCTCATGCTTCATAACGCATGAGGTTACAGAGGGCTGTGGGACTCCTGGAAATGCAGGGATCCTTCAGAAGAAAGTGAAGGGTCAACTAGCAGGTAGCTGAAGCTCCTACCTCCTCAAAGATGGGCAAAGAGCGTGCAAGGTGCAGTTAACGGTACCACCAGTCATCTCATACTCCTCTCATAACTCAGGAAATACAGTATTGCTATGGCTAGTAACAGAACTGCAGGCTTCATACTGACTCTGCAAGCCTTGCCTGCACTCGAGCTGCCTAGAGCTTTCTTTCAAGCTTTATTCCCTTGTAAAAGTAAATTTTTTTTAGTGACCAGGTGGTGGTTGCTTTATTTTTGTCTAATTATGTTGTACAACCATCTTTTTTCTAGAGGCAGTTGTAACAAGTAGTTACAGTTGTTCTGTAGTAATGAATGAATTAGAATGAAATATTGCCTAGAACAACAATAAAGTTTGGGTGAATAAAGGCAAGTTATGGCAGCAGAAAGCTTGAAAGTGAGGCTGCAGGTCAAAGTGTAAAGGAGTACAGGCACAGGATGACTGGAGAGCGGGCACAAGACAGTACTGGAGGCCCTAAGGTTGTAAACAGCCCAAAGAACTGCAGACTTGGGAAATCTATAAAACTGGTATTAGAGGGAACAAAGTGAACAAAAAACCAAGTATCTAACAGATGCAAGATGCTCCAAACAGCAAATCTGGGTATAATGTGGCAGTGCAGACTAATAAAAAAAAATTAAAAAAAAAAAAAAATCAAGCATTAAATACTGGGGGGGAATATAAAAATAGACCCAAATGCACCCTATAGTAAGAGGAAAAAGCCTTCATCACCACCATCATAGCCCTGTATGTGAAGGACTCGGGATGCTGATGAGACATCAACTCCTCTTCTAGACTGAAGCCAGTGAGTTCAAGACCCAAAGGGCAGTAGAAGGGTGTGTGCAACATCAGAGAAAGGGTAGTCATGAGGGAGTGGGTATATATCCATTTTAATGACATCACTACTGAGATATCTTCTAGACTTGTAGTCTATTTTCCTTTTCTCTAATATTTAGGTCTGGACTAATAATAAGTCAGTAATTATACTGATCGCAATTCAGTTACATAAGTGATCTTTTACATTACATACAAGGTATGTTTTCTCTCTGCAGAACAAAATTGAGTATAATGTTACCTTTTACTCATGAATAGTCTTCATGCATGCCCTGAACCCCCATGGAGGTAAGAGAGCATGGCATATCCACCTGCCACTGGATGACTCTGGGCAGTAAATTCAGCACTGCCAGCGGGAGAAAGACTGCCAGCACTTCTTACCCATGCACAGGCATATCTGCATCATGTTTTGTGGGCTCAAGTAAGGTGACTCTGCTTGTGCTCTCCAAGCCTGCCAGCTCCAAACATGAAGTCATGCCATTGTGGTTAGCCCAGCAGTGAACACAAGCCCTGCTGAGAGACAGGTTTAGACTGCCTCAGGTTCAACGCTGCCCTAACACAGCCACAGCACTCTCAGTTTACAGCTGGCTCACATCTGGCTACTTCAGAGGACAGGCTTCTCTCTGCCTGCAAATCACCTCAGAGACATGCCTGCAAGATACAGTCCAGAAACACAAAACACTCATGAAAACTTCTTGCATTCCCCACTCCTTGCTTTCTACATTTTTTTTTTCTTTTTCCATCAGTGTTTTGGGTGTGGCCCCTCTCCAGGAGGGCACCTGAATGGTTTATTAGCATGAAACACTGCCTATGATTTCACTAGCAGCTTAGGCAGCAGTAATACTGGAAAGAAACATGCACTGTCTTCTATGAGAAGATGGCCATGGTTGGTCATCCCAAAGCAGCACTGGAGATGAGCGAGAAGCACACCTCACCCCACTACAGCTCAGCACCACAAGGCCTTCAAGCGGAGGAAAACTCTTCATCACCAATGTTCCCATACGGGACAGTGCTTGTCAGCTGCAAGAGGCAAACGGATCTGTTGTTCACATCAGGAGGACATCAAAGATGTTACCTGGCCAAGTAGTGAGTTGTGAACATTTTCAGCTGTGGCCAAAGAGGGAGATGTGGCTCAGCAACGCAAACCGATTCAGTCTGATAATTGTCATAGCTGAGAGTGTCGGGAGGAGGTTTACAACAGCTCTGCAGTCTGGCTTTAGCCTTAAGAGTTAGGGTGGGGACTGTAAAGAATTGGCAGCTGATAACAGAAATGGAATGAAATCAAAATATCTATCTTTTGTTTATTCGTCATCTTGAAATATTTATAATGGTCCAAGTAGCCCTCCACCCACCCCACAACGGAGCTTTTAAATGCGTGTCCAGATTCAAGACTGGCAGCATCTTGAGTCCATCTCTGGATTAACCCAGACATTTCTCCTTAGGCCATTAACAGATACTTTGACAAAACGAGACCAGAGTCTAAGCTAGCCTCAGCTTTCTATTTGCTGCCTAAAGCTAAATTAGTATTAGGTGTTAAAGGACTAAAATGATCCATAATGAACCCAGGAAGTGGCATCCTGGATGAAGACATGCAAGGCCTGGCTCCAGCCAACAGACCTCCACTCTAAATGCAAATATAGATAAATAAATTCAGTGCCAACCACCCTTAATACACCAATCTGTATTACAGTACCTACCTAAACAGATTTCAAGTCTTCCTCTGACTTAAGTTTAACATTGCTCTTGGCTCTCCAATTATTTTCTTTAAAAAGAACTGTACACATAGCATCCTTACTAAAATCATGAACGTCCGTAATGCTCCTAGAGTTCACATCTGCAGCTTTCTTTGTTCTCTTTAAGGAGATGGCTGCCAGTAAGGAGATTACATGTTGCCTTGAATTTTCCCAGATTATGTCTGCTTGGATCCAGCATTATGGTTCAGCCTTTTGTACACATGGAGAGGGCAGCTGGAACATTTCAGATACAGATGTGAACCTCCCCAGAGTTAATTATGCACATTATTGTTTGCATCTTCGATTTGAGTTACCCAGCTTGTATTAAAGTCTTACATACGATGCACTAGCTTTGGTGCGTCAATACCTTTTGAGAGTTTCTGGCTGCAACCACTGCTTCGTACATACATTCCCAGACACTTTTTGGTTTGTGCAATTGGTGGTGAGATTGTAACACATACATGGAAAACATCATCTACCAGAAGAGCAGTTATTTAAACAATTAACAGCACACAGGAGACTAAGAATAGCTCTTCTAAATCCCTTTAGCTATATTGTTTGCTCTCCACTGTCCCTGTGCATCCCCTCCTTTTGCTCATCAGAAATTCCTAACTCTGCAGACAGTTGCCTTCATGTATTGTTTTTGCTGGAACTGCAAAACCATTTATCAAAAGGTTTTTGAAAGATGACGCTTTCTCTCAGACTTGAAGGACTAGCTAGCTCTGTTCCCTCCTATGTCCTCTGCACACTTGCTACAGAAGAGGTGTGAGGTGTTGATGATGATCTATTTTAAACTTCTTTAACATTGGACACTCTGGCCTCACGGTCTGACAACTGATTGATAAGTCCTCTTTTGTGGGCTGAGAATGGCTGACCTTTTCCTCTTGGATTCTCATTATAGGGTAGCCCTGTGTCCTCTTTCTTGGCCAAGCGCCATGGGAAAGCATGCAAAGACAGCTCAAAGAATGATGTATGAATTAAAAAAAAGGGGGGGGAGGCAGCTTTGAAAATCATTCAGCATGACTGCGCACACACTAAATATACATGAGTCTTTTTATCACATAACGATTCCTTCTCACATCTCTGCTGGCCCTGTACGTTGAGATAAGCCTCGCTTAAATTGGTTTCCCTGGACATGTCTGGTCTCTAGGAACTCTTTCAAAACAAATTATCCACTGCGATCAATTTCCAAACAAAATCCATCATACTCGGGGCACAGATTTTGAACTTCACAAGCCATCAGTTAAGCTGGAAGAACAAATTGCAACAACTACTGTGGGTTTTCCTAAGCTCTTAAGTTATACTATCTTGTCAGTGCATCAGAGGCCAGTGAGACTATTACTGCTGGGATGGCTAATGGGAAGCTGATAGAAAGGAAGAGCCAGCCACTTAACATGTGGGAAAGTCAGTCACACTCCCTGCAAAACTTCTAGTATTCCCTCTAATTTGATGAGATGCTTTTCATCCACCACTTACTGCACAGGTACAGCTTTTCTCAATATAACATCGTGAAACATTTGGTAGCTTATAGAGCCACATTACCTGATTCATATCCATATCACACTTCACCCATAACTGTGCATAAATCAAACTCTAAGCTTCCAGAAAGGTCAGTTTAAAAAAAAAAAAAGGAAAAGGTACAAGAAAGAAAAGCTACTGAAATATCCTGGTTGAAAGAGGGGGAAGGCAAAGCAAAAAATAGGAATAACACAGCAAAACCTGATCTTGCAAAATATTCAGCCCAACTTCTCTATAGAAGGGATGACTAGAGTTACCTAGACCTAAACTTTTCAGCCTGGATAAGTGGTTCTGATGCATTTATTTTATGCCTAGGCATCAAACACTTTCCATGAAAAGTAGTTTGTCAGAATCCCTCAATGTTGAGGACCCCCAAAATGCTGTATCAATTGTAGAGTATTAGGAATTTAACAGGTGGACACTTTTTCAATCTATATTTGCATGTTTTTGTTACTGACTTTTTACTTTTTTTTTTCCATGGATTTCCACTGGGTTTATCATGTACTTGTTATATTTGCATTAGATGGAAGTAGTTCATTGGTTGCAATAGATTCTAAGCCATAGAACAAGGGAGAACAGAGGAAGATCTGTCATAATACCCATTGCTTTGGAGGGTTGCACAGGAATTTATCCATGTATATTTTGTCAAATGTTCAAAAGGAGATGGGGGGGCAGGAAGGGGGATTTCTGCTCTCTTACTCATTAACCAAATACTTCCCAGAACCAGCAAGATGCTCATCATACTATTCCCGATGAAACCCACATAGCTGTCGTGCCTATACTGCTTCCAAGTTCAAGCACCTAGGAAAGTCTACAGAACGGAGGCCTGAATCTGAAACATTAATGCGTGCTTGTTATGATAAAGTCTAAATCCAACAACACTCAGAGATCAAGTCATCTATTGGAAGGTATATCTACCACCTGCTGGCCACAGCTCACAGAAAACCTGTCTTGGCCATGAAGACTCTTGCGGTACTAAAAAGAGGAATCAAAAACTGAAACCCCCTGTAGTGTCATTGCCACAACCTATATTGGTTTTGGTTGTAGGGTGGTCAGGGACCTGCCAAAATAACTCATCCGAAGATCTGCCGAGCTTGGTACTGCTTTCAAGCAAAACCTGGAAGGTTTTCAGATGCCAAGGAATAATTTCATGGGTGAAGGGAGTCTAATTGAATTCAGATTTTAAATTTTACCAAGTTTAAGGTTTAGATGTATTTGCTAGAAAGGTCCCGGTAAGCCACAGATCTGAACTACCTGGAAGTCCTCACTAGGTTGTAGTCAAGTTCAGCTATTTCAGTTGTCAGAGCACCAAACTCAGTACTTGATCAGGTAGATAGGATTTCAAAAATGGTAAAAAGGTATTATCCAGAGAAAGTAAAAAATAGTGTCCATTGGTAAAGGACCCACATGTACCTGTGAGCAAGGGTACCTTTCTCCAACATCAAAGGTAATGGCACAACATCTAATTCAAATGGCTGAAAGTTAAAATAAGCTGTCAGTCTGATAAAAAAGATTTTTTTAATTCAAAATAAATTAGACTAACAATTTACAGATGTTTGGAAAGAAAATGTTTAAGTTACTCGTTTTCAAAGCCTGAGCCCTCCCTACCTTTGATATTCCACTTGCATTTTAATGGTTGTGGTGGCTTTCTGCCACTGCCTACTCCCTCCTTATTCATAGCACAAGCCTCGTGAGTCGCAGGTCTCGCACTCACCCTTGACTTTGAAATCGTATAACTTCTATCATCCTCAGAGTTAAGCAGTAGAGCTAGGGAGAAAAACCAAGAGCTCATTATCCCTTAAAAGAAGGAATTTATCAAGTCATAAAATAAAATATATATATTTACATACATATATATATTAAACAAAAAAGTCATATTTGGAAAATTCCATTTTGGTGAAATTGTGGAAATCTTAAGTAATAAATCAGATCCTTAGAGAAAGAGGTAGAGGACACGGATCTTTCAGGATTTATGCTAACACTTTCTAAAAGCACGTGTATGAAGCCAA
>KL267530.1:24356-67389 GCA_000699545.1 Podiceps cristatus
CCAAACCTTCAGTGAGGAATGACATGCTACCATCTGTTGCACCCACCGGTATTTCTTTTAATGCTGTCCAGTTTATACTGTTCCTGTCACCTAGAGTCTTTCTTCACCTTTTTTTTCCCTCCATGATTGTAATTGATGGGACATTTTCAGTATTGAATTTTTTTTTTTTTTTTTTTTTTTTTTTTTTTTTTTTTTTTTAATTTTTAAATTTTTTTTTTTTTTTTTTTTTTTTTTTTTTTTTTAAGTTCTACAAACAAATTTGGCTCCCTGATGCATACAGCTTCCTCACTGGAACTGGAAAAATAAATTTCTCTTTCTTTTCAACTGATCATTTTCCATTCTGAATGTTTATCTTGGCAAAAGTACACAAGAAAAAGAAGGGTCAAGAAATACCTCTTCCTGGTAAATCTTTGTGCTTTTTGCCAATAGATTGTATTTCTGAATGTGGCAGGAATGGGAGATAAAGTCACAATAACTAATTATCTACATGTAATATATATTTAAAGTGGATGAGAATATAAAAGCTGGGAAATATAAAGCTCTTCTCAAGCATTTGGCCTCTCCAATCAAGAAAAAAGTGCATTATATTTATGTTAGTGGTGTTCTAGTGAGAATTTGTCTTCCCCTAGTTCTATGCCCTGGGAGAAGACCAAGAAGGGAAGGAGGGTGGTGGTGAACACGAAGGCCATGAATGCAGCCGGCCGTAGCGAAGCACTGGAAGAAGCATTGCTCAGGTGACTAAGGCTCAGTGCGCTGGCTTCTCCCCAGTGACCATACCAGTATGGGTCGGTCTTCAAAAATGAACTTTAGAGCCTAAATCGTTCTTGAAACACATTCAAAGTTACCCTAGACACATTTACAACATCAGCAGTAAAACTGCACTTTTCCCAATCAATCTCTTATGCATTTGTGCCACCTAGTGATCAAAAACAAGTTGAAATGTTTTTGTGAGAAGGAAGATGGCTCTTTGCCTCCTCAGAAATGCTTGCAAATTGGCTCTCGAGAGGGCTTTGGTGGCTCACTAGGTTACTGCTTTTGTCCATCAGTGATGGATTGCCAGTTCCAAACCCTAGAAGGACTGCAAATGAACGTGACCTGGTAATCCAGAGCAACCAAAAGCTTTTCTGTGTCCCAGGAGAGGGGGAGGGAGGGAGGAGGGAGAAAAAAAAAAAAAAAAAACTTTTCTGTGTCCCAGGAGGGGGGGGGGGGGGAGGAGGGGAAAAAAAAAAAAAAAAAAAAGCAGCTAGATCTCAGTCATCCTCTCACAGGCCTGTAAGTGACATTAGCAGTAAGTGTGTGCAGTAATGAGCAACTTAAAGTCATTCTGTGTTCAGGTATATAGGGTATAACACCTAAATTTAGACAACTAGTGTCTGCCATTCTGCAGGGGGAATCTTAGTATTATTCAAATGAATATCCACTTGGACCGTAAAAAAACCACACTGGTATTACCCTGGGACACAGTTTCCTATATAGCTCATTGCTATTTTGGGACCATAATACATTATGAAGACATAGCATTATTCATAGTAATAGCAGTCATGAGGCCCCAGCCAAAAAAACAAGGGAAACTTGAGCATAGCTACGATTTACAGCCTAATGCAATAAGAGGGGAAAATATAGAAAAATCCTTATTTTGCAGACGAGAGCGGTGAAGTTATGAAGCCAGGCAGGGTATGTCTATGCTGTATATTTTCGGCCAAATCAAGGGCCTGGTGATGACAGTGAGTTAGTGTGCAAGGGCATACATGCTTGTCTATAGGGTTACCTTGTCTCTGGTGTCATGCTCCTGCACAGCTTCCAGAACTGCTCAGACCTGGGGCTAAGGAGGGTTGTGAGGGGTCAAGGTCTATATAAACCTCCCAAAAAGATTAGTTGATTTGGGTTTATTTGGTATGATTTAGAGCTTCAGCTGTGGACTTTGTTTCCAGTATCCAGGCCAAAATCCCTATCCAAGTGTTGTTTCAGTATTTTAATATACAAATTGGCTTAAAGCAAATGACAAAATCAGATCCTATGTAAGATGTTGATTTTGTTTACCAGTATTTCAAACCTAACAATTATCTGAGCACTCACTTTCCCTGCAGAGCAATAAACTAAGTTGTGGGGCAAACGATAGGTACATGTGCTATAAAATAGTGCCATCTAGTGCATAATGGTTTTAAATTAAATAACCTTTATCTGAAGGAAAAACATCCTGAAGGTAACTGCTGGAGACATCTTTAGCACAAAAATTCAGATTTCAATTGTTTGTAAAATTTAGGTCTGGACTAATGCAAATTAATTGTATCCATTCAACATTTAAGTTCTTTCATTAAATGCTTATTCAGAGAAAACATTTCCCTTACAACAAGTTCCTAGCCACCCCCAAAATTAGACATATAGTTAACATAGCAGTACCAGTTTCACAGCCTGTATACTGAATTCTCCTAAGGAAGAGTAAAGCCAAAGAGGAATCACTAGTGAGTCTCAAGAAGTAAGACTGGGTATAATTGCTTGTTAAAATCATCTAATAAGGCATTTATAAGAGCTAAGCATCTAAGTTTACAAACCACTATTTTGATCACAAGAGCAACATTTGCAATTAATACAGAAAGCCTAAAGATGCTGCTTACAGCACAGAAAACTAAAAGTAAAAACTGCCAGAGCAGCACCAGGTGATCCTCAGCAAACCTGTGAGAGCACTTATACTGGGGGAGAAGCCAGAGGAGCATTTGCCCAAATTCTCCTCCACATCTCTGCCATGATAGTACATGCTCAGCTCTCTGCAAGGCAAAGAAGGTGGTCTGCTGTAAGAGCTTCATCTGCAGGAGTGTGCTCCATTGCAAAATAAAACCACTCTAGGCCAGACGATAGCCAAGCTCCTCCTCACGGTACGATACGTTGCAGCGTGTGCCAGTCACGGGAGAGGGAGGTCCATCCCTTCACAGCCTCAGTACAGAATGATCATTCTTCCTTCGTGCCCGCAGGAAGCTTTCTGCACCTCCCTGCTCCTGGGTGCTCCACCAGATCCTGCAGGACACTGGTTACCAGTGTAATTGAAAAGGCACTGGGTGCCCCGTAAGGAAGTACAACCTGTCCAAAATAGAGAAGATACAAAGCTTGTCTTTGCAACTCTCTGTTAGAAGCTGTATAATTTTTTTGGTCTCAAATACACACCAGTATCTTCAGCCACACTTATCCGAGCTGTGACTTCAGCAATTCTCACACAGCATATTATTCTTCTCAGGGGTATTACTATGCTAGAAACATCCAGGCTGCAACACTGGTAACTCAACAGGCAGATGTCTTTCTCTGAACCTGGGGGGATCCAGCCTATCCACGCCGGCGGGAAGGACCCTGGGACCGCTGGAGGTCCCTGCTGCTGCACAAGGTGGACAGACCTGACTGTTTGCTCCAGTTTAAGGGTTCTGAGGCTGTTTCGACTAGAGCAGAGATGGCAGCTCAGGTGTCTTGGATTAAGACCAGGTAGATAATTGCATTCTTCCTGTCTACATTTCCCTTTTGCTTTCAGTTGGATAAACTATTCCTCATGCTGTAGCCTAAATTATGTTTTGCTGCTCTGCATGCTAAAAAGCTGCCATATTCCACCCCAAACTTGGCTGTATTTAAAGGATGGATTAACTGTTCTTTATGTATGCAGTTTGGAACTGGAGTGCGTGGTCCATTATGTGTTTGAGGATCATTGTTATTTAAAATAACAGTTTACCACTGGTATCTTCATCTTACACTCAAGTCTTGATAGAAGTATACAAAAAACAGACCACTGCAGAGAGTGGGTTAATATCCACAGTGAGCCAAATCAATGTTTGTTTAGAGTCCGATTGCTGCAATGTTTTTCTGGAGGGGGCTGGGAGGGAAATGGCCTCTTCAGAAATAAGAAAAAAATAATCCATTTACATCATAGAAAGCTGGAATCACATCAAAGGCTGTGAAAGCTCTGAAATTGGCAGCTTGAAATCCGCTAAGAGTTGAAATGAATTTATACCTTTTTTTGAATCATTGTTCCAGCTCTATTAAACAACTTAATCCCTTAGAAATTTCACAACCTTTTGTTACTTTTCAGAAATCCCCCTCTTGTCCTGGTGTCTCACACCATCCATTTAAATCTTTTGCATATTTAGGACCAAATTCCACTCTCTTAACTGTTTGATCCTGTTGAGTTCAATAGAGCTGCAGATGTGCTTGGGAGCGCTGCAGAACTTGGCCTCTGGCCTTGACACAGAGGGGACACCGAAACAGGGCGGCACAGCCTGAGGACAGCACACAACTCCGTCCTGCGCGTAGCTATGATCCACTGGAGCCCTTCGGAGAAAGTCAATTAACCTTCGGTTTTAAAGTGGAAGAAAGACCAACCTGCTTCCCCGGAGAGCCGAAAAGCTGAAGCACAGCCATGTGACAAAGCCTATTCGGTACGAATTTGCAACAGGCTCACTGACCCTTCTGAATCGAGTGCTTTTGAACGCGTGACCTCTGCAGCCTGAAATTGCTGGTCCAGCATCGTGCAGCTGCACAGCGACTGATGAGATTTAACGTCTGAGACCGTATCTGAAGTGCAGGGCATGGTCTCCTTGGTACCAGAATACACTCCTCAGCCTGAACCTGTGGTGTAAAAAACCAGCCATGCCAAGCCCCGCGAGGCAGAAGGGCACTGATGCATACGCCTAGGGCCTCTTCAGCCTGAGAGGGGTGTGAATCCATGGCATCCCCTCTCCCAGGCTGGGCCTCAGCACCAAGCAGTGAATAAACCAGATGAGATCCTAGTCCATACCCCTTTTGAAGATAAGTCAGTGGACAGCCAAGAAGGTAAAACTCAGGGGGAAAGAAGTGAAAGGAGCCCGACCTATAGTTAAGCAGTTGAGGCGCTCAGCTGGGAAGAGGGCAACCTGGGCTGTTTCCTCCTTTTAGGGCGCTGTTAAGGTGTTGCACTGGCCACTGGAGGTAAAGAAGTGAAATAATCAAGGCAGCAGTGACCAGCAGCCCCAAATTACCCCTTCCTTACCCCTTCCAGCTGAGTACCTTGACCACTGCTCTAGGTGCTGGTTTCAAGCCGTTAACTGCAGCCCTGAGACAGCCAGGCCAGCTCCTGCTGGCACCAGTGGCCTTTCTGCAGCAAACACCACCGTGTCCCTGAAACCATGGGGTAAAGCTTCACACAAAGCACACACGGACCTGTGCTGGTTTTCTGCAACGTTCATCCTGTTTGAATTCTGCACATTCTAGGTATAAAGTTACTTTTGCTCTTTTCCTCTGTTGTCAGCCACCTTTACTAACCAGCAGTCCCCCATTACCCTTCTACGAGAGCTCAGACCTCCTGTTCTGCAAAATTAGCTCCTTGGCACAAGACCCGTCTCCTCTGCAGAGCTGCTAGGAGCACTGGGAAGGAAAGGGACTGAAGAAGTTTCTGAATATACCCCAAACACTCAGGTATTAGGAGCAGAGCTTTGACACCACTTTTTGGTTGCTCTACCCTTCTTCCTTAAGACTTTTAAGTGACCTTTTAGCTGCTCTTGTCTGTGAAAGAAAAGCATTTGTTCCTCATGCATTAACTCTGGCAGCCAGCACATAGCTCTGGGAAGGTCTGCATACACTCAAGAGACTCCATCACTTTGGGAACATAACCCTAGGAGCCATGAAAATGGATGGAAGACATCCCAGGCAGCTCTTCTAGAGTTAGGTGAGACAAGGATTGCCACAGGAGGTCAACATCTATGGGAGGCCATGACTACTAGAAACCTCATCTTCTACCGATGAACACCTCGGGAGATGGTGAAATAGATTAAAAACTTGCCAAGGTCTCACAACAGCCCTTGCTAATGCGTTTCCTTCTATCTCAAATAGAGTTGTCTTACATGTTTAGTGGAGCATGGGCTAGAAGCTGGTTCTCCCGGAGGCTTGCTGTTGGGAAGCATTGGTCCCCGGGCTGTTTAGTCACTCTCACTCAGGAAGCATTTAAGGAAAAGTTTAATGGATAAAGTTTTGGGTTCTTTCTACAAACACTTAAGAGCAATAGAACATGTCAGTGAACGAGGGCTTAACCTCTTCCAGTTTTAGATTCCAGGCCTTAGTCTGGCTGACACAGTCACATTCGGGTGATAGTAACTACCCAGTAGCAATGTCAAGTGAGGGTGCTTTACAGGCATGATGATTACAGCAGTTAATTATTTGCGCAGTGCCATAGGTGTGCGTAGCAATACATCGCTTAGACAAGTCCCTACCCCAAGGACCTTACAGTCTAATCTGGATGGACACAGGGTAGATACTCCCATGGGTCATTAATTAAGAGCAGAAGCGAGTCGAATGTGAGTTCATCTACTGTTATGACTGAGGGACATGTTTAGCCCTCTGACTACCTAATGTAATCTGGCAATAGCCAGATTTGCTTCTCAAAGGCAGGCCCGCACAGCAGCTTTCGCAGCCTGGGAGGACGGAGGCAGCAGCCCACCTCCATTGCCGAGGTTCTGGTGCCCTCCTGCGGCCACTCGCTCGCCCGTTCGGCGTTGGCAGGCCTTACCGTCAGCCCTTCTATTTATGAATGTTATTTGAGATTTGCGTTTCTGGGGCATCCTGCAATCCTCATTAGCATTCCTCTGCCAGCTGAGCTAGCCCTCACCTTTTGTGCATCTCATAATAAAATATTTCCCCTCCAGAAGGTATAATTTGCTGCTGTTTCCTTCAGAGCATAAGGTGATCAGGAAGAAAAAGGGTAAAGAAGTTCAAGGCCGTGTTGATATGGTGTGGTCAATGCTATATATTGACACAGGGACAAACCAACACCCACACAGGACCACGAACTTCTGGAGCTGTTAACTCAGTTACAACACCGGCTTACATTAACCATTTAAAATAAAATAAACAGCATTCCTAGGCCAGAGGAAGAAAGTTAGCTGTTAGGAAACTCAAAAGTAAATTCTCCACTAACTAGCAATTTTCCAATTTCTACATCTTTTTTCTTTGTCAGACTAATATTACCTCTTGTAAAAAAATATTATTTATTTACACTTCCAGGCTTGCTTAGTGTCTCCAGTTTCCGCTGGGGACTAGAACGAGAAGTACCATCCCGCAGGGGAGGACAGTATCTCCTGCTGGGTATCCAGCCTGGATCCTGAGTAAGATGAAAGAAACTTCCAGAGGCCCCTGCTCCTGGCACATGCACTCCTGAAAGGCTCTTCTGAACAAGACCTTCTTCCTCCATCTATTTGGATGTATCTCTTGATTATGTACTTAAGTACAAATGCTGACAATATCTTCTGGATTTCAAAGAGTTCACTCCAAAAAGCAGAAAAGTTGTGTGAATGAGGTGATGCAGCAATCCTCAGCAGATGAGGAAAAAGGTTTCTTGTGGGAAATAAGAAATAGCAGCAAGAAAAGCCACAGAATTAGTATTTTTCCACAGAAATCTTCCCTGTTTCCTATAAGCATCCCTGACAAAGTTTTTATGTGACCACAAAGAATTCTTGCTTGCATTTCCATGAAGAAAAAAGAAAAAAAAAAAAAAAGACCAAACAGGTCCTTTCACCGTGCATATGCCCAGTAAATGACAATTGAAAAATGTTATCTGGGATAACCCAGTCACACAGCTCAAAGGAAGAGAAGAGCAGCGATGCCCTAGCCAGCTGAACAGCAAATGTTTATTTCATAAGAAAATTGTGGTGGTGTAAATATTGTTAGGTTGCCAAGGAAATTGTAAAAGACTTCACACCCTCCATAAATGTATACACATCCTTGGACAAAGACGTCTCTATGGCTTTGGGACAGAATGTGAGAGACGTGCTGAGCCTTAAAATATGCTTGAAAATGTGCAGTGTGATATTGGAAAATCCAGACTATCCATTAGACTTTTACATATGTATTTATACACGTACTTATACATAGACAAAATCAGCAGCCTGAATAAAATACTCAACACCTACACTTAACATGGACCTTATATGTATACGTACGCTTTAAAAACACTTTGTTTTCACTGAAGTAGACTTTAAATATACCACATTTCATAAAATAGCAAAACCATGTCATAAATATTGGCTAATTAAAAATGAAAGTGTGAGGAAGATACAAATTGTTCCAAACTCGAGATAAAGACGTGAAAATAAGTTTCACTTGCTCAGAAAATAAATAGTATAAGAAAGTTGTTTCTGTAAGAACTCTGTCCATTTCTGTTTCACTTTGATTTTCTGCTACTTCCTCCCTTCAAGACCATGAAGAAATATGTTCAATATATACACACACTTAGTATATTCACGATTTCAAACCCCAACAGAAGAATCTCCTACAAGAAATTTTTCCCATTTCCAGAGAAGCTTTCCGCAGTCATCAGAATCTCATTAACAATATTTTTTTTTTACCCCTTTCTTTGCATCATAGAATGCCATGCTTAACATGCAAAATTTATTCCTTATTGCTCAAGTCAAAACTGTATGTTTCTTCACCTAGAACTGTGACAAGAATCATGACAACTGTTCTTCACTACAACAGCAGGCTAGATTATGTGGTGCATCTCTCAACTTACACTGGCATGATATGAATAAAAGTGCTATACATCGCATTTTTAGCATAAAAATGCTAAAGCACACCCAAAGCCTGCTTTTACTAAGACTGCATTACAGGCTCTTTCTGTGTTACATGGGCAATATCACACAGCGCAGAATAACATTGCTCAGCTGCCGTGTGGACGAAGCTGCAGAACTGAAGCAATAGAAGACGAGGAGTCACATACAGCTTCCCACGCAAATGCCAAGAAGGCTGAATCTCTAACTTGATGCTAGTCACAAATGCACCCAATTGTCCTATAAAAATACACAAAACATCCCAGGTTTCCTGAACTTTATTCCATCCAGTCATATTTCTAGGAAAGCTGTGTTCACACTTCAATTGGCAATTAACTTTTTCCCCATTAAAATATCATCGTGCATCTCTTGGAATGCATATGCCTCATGTTGTACAGTATGCAGAGTAACATCATGCTAGAGACAAGCATTAGCAGTGAACTGAACATTTACGTTACTGTCCTGGTTTCAGCCAGGACGGAGATAGTTTTATTTTCAGCAGCTCCTGTGGTTTGGATTTAGTATGAGAAGAATGGTGACAACACGCTGCTGCTGTTGGTTGCTGCTGAACGATCAAGGACATTTTGCAGTTTCCCAGGTTTGCTGATGTGCAGGTGCAAACACCTGGGAGGGCACAGCCAGAAGAGTTGATCTAAAGTGGCCAAAGAGTATTCCATGCCATAGACTGCATGCCCAGCATAAGTGGGAGTCAGCTATTGGCCCCCTTCTTCTGGTTCCTTGTTCAGTTCACTTTCTGTTCATGTTCCCTCCTCATTACCTTATTTTATTTCATTTATTCGGCTGTTTGTTCCCTCATGCTCTCGCTGAAACTTGCTACTCTGGGATGGCTGCGGGGGAATATCCCTGCTCCCTGGCTGCTGCTCAGGACAGGCTGTGTCAGTCCTCAGGTGGTGAGAGATTGTGTGTTGTTCATTTTATATATTCTATTATCCTTATGCAATATTATTATAATTAATATATCTTTATGTTTTCCTTTGCTGTCCTGGTAAAGTGTTCATATCTCAACCCACAAGCTCACTCTGTCTGATTCTCCTCCTCACCCCACAGGGGAGGGGTGAGCAAGCAGCTGCATGGTCTGGTTACTGTTCAGGGTTAAACCACAACAGCTACCTTGCAACATAAGAAAAGACCAGTGTAATCGTACCTGACAAATCAATAAGATCACTTGTGTAGGAAATCATTCCTTTTCTTGACTTATTTTAGCATTTATAGTGCAATTTAACAGAAAACAGCAGAAACTGTTCTTATGAATACATATGACGTGTAATCTAAATTTTCTCAGCCCTTCTGTGCCTACAGCCAGTTGAAGCTCCTTGGAAAATGCTTTGTGTTGAAAGCAATCCAATTCGGAACAAAAATTCAACTATTTAAGATTTTTTTTAAATAATAGAAATTTCCAGTATCTTCTCTTTAGGAAAAATTGAATTATTCTGTCTATGGGAAGTAAACCAATCAGTGCTTTTCTTTTTTTCCCCTCTCTCTTCTCTCACCCTAGTTCCTCAGAGGACTCCAGAGAGGCAAGCTACATGAGATGGGTCCCCAAACCTAAAGTGCTGCCAGAAGTCAAAGTCAGCTCAGTATGGTCTTAAAAGAAATTCTACCTCCTGCTTCTTTGGAAGGTGAAGCCAGAAATACCAAGAGAATTTAGTCCAGTGAGGGTTCCCAGCTAAACTGCTAGAAGACCCAACAGTGTTCTCAAAGCTGCCTGACAGACCCATGCAGGGGATCACTGCGGTGCAGCTTAACTCCAGTGAAGATCCTGAGATATCACCCCAGCAACATAGTCATCTACTCAGCTTAGGCCAGTATCATCCCCCATCACTACTTGACTACACACCAGACTCACCGTTTCTTGAAAGAAAAAGCCGTGTGAAATCTTAAAATGCTTTACCATACCTACAAATCATGACTCCATCTATAGATTAAAGAAAACATCTCAAGTATATATATAGATATTTAGGAGCAAAACTTTCAAACCATTCTCCTTCAAAGAGATATTCATCTTCTCAGATGCTTCTGAGAAAAAAGGTTAACTTGGCAACATCAAACTAAGTAAATAGGAGACAGTGCCTTAAAATATATTAGGACAGAAGTTTGGGTTTGAATTTCCATGCCAAATCTTTGAAGCAGTTGCATTCACAGCTGTCCTTCAAACTTCCACATCCAAAATGTGGAGATATCAGCTAAGATGTTGGTGTTATCTCTCCCAAATAGCTGAAGAACATACCACCTTATACAATTGATTTAGAGCAACAGTTTCCAGAAGCTGAAAGAGAAAAGACGTAAAGCTGTTTCCAAGAAACATGCCTGCAGTCACCTCAAGCAAATGGTACATGAAAAGAAGACAAATATTCTACAACAAAAACACAGCCCACTCTAGTACAAGTCCACTCATATCATAGCCAAATGCAAAAGAGAGCTCACATGATCCAGGGTCTACTTGACAGATAATAACCAGTCTTGCTAACACTTGTAATTGTATTTAGACTGTCCCCAAAACAGTAGAGAAAAACAAACACATAAACACTTCAGCACCATAAACACCAAAACACCTATCACCTTAGTGTTATGTGTCTGCTGCTGAAACATTTCTTAAGCTAACTGGGAATGCTCTCCAGTTCCCTCTTCTGTCAAAGCATAAGTGCAGAGTAACAGCCTCTGGGGGAAATGGGCAGAGATACACTATATTGTGGTATTGCGGACTGTCAGGCAGACTCGAAAGGAGAATATCTATATTCTCATACAAAGACTAAAATTAAGGCCCAGGACTAAGAAGAAATTACAACTTTTACTCATTCTTCAACTGTGCTACCACACACCTGAGTTGGCTGAGTAGCACCTGCCAACTATACAGAAGCTAACTACTACCTTTCTCAACAAAGAGGTTCCTAAACAGGATCATAGAACGCTTTGAGTTGGAAGGGAAGATGGCCTTCAAAGGCCACCTAGTCCAACCCCCCTGCAATGAGCAGGGACATCTTCAACTAGATCAGGTTGCCCAAAGCCACGTCCAACCTGGCCTTGAATGTTTCCAGGGATGGGGCTTCTGCCACCTCTCCGGGCAACCTGTTCCAGTGCTTCACCACCCTCATCATGAAAAGTTTCTTCTTTATATCTAGTCTGAATCTACCCTCTTTTAGTTTGAAACTGTTGCCCTTTGTCCTGTCACTACGACTCTACTAAAAAGTCTGTCCCCAACTAAATGAATAAAATCACATCCTTAATCAATAACCTGCTAAGACACCCTTGCAATCAGTGAAAGTCATCCTCTACATTATGCCTAGCCCCAAAATAGAAAGCCACTCAGGGTGAAGGGGGGACTATTACAGTTTTAATAACACTGTAACATTATGGCATGAATTCCACTTATTCTCCAGCTCAAGAACTACCACGTTCCAGAACATGCTCCTACCCCGTGCATTTATAACCCATGCCTGCTCTTCGCACTGCTGCATCCCCCAGTAAACACTTCCAGCCTTCCTATCAAATTACTTACAGCTTCCACAAGTGTAATTCAATCTATGCTAATTTTCCAATTAATTCTCTACTCTCCAACATTCTCACCCCAGCTGACATGAAAAGCAGGCACCTAGTTTTACACTGAGATGGCAGAATGGCTGAATGCTTAATGACCTAAGTAGTTCAATTCACTGACAATTAAATCCTAGCAAGGTTTCCAAAGAATACAGTTTCCCACCACACAAGCTAAATGTGAGACAGTGAGCTTTAGCTCAGAATGAGTGAAAAATTTGCAAGTGTTTAATTTCCTTCAAGGGAAATAGATGTTTTCAGACTCTAAAAACGCTTTGTTAAAAATCTATTAGTCATGCCTTACTCAGCTAAAACTTAACCCAAATTGAGTCTGTTCCCTCGAGCTCCTTCAGCTACCTACCAGGCTGCTCTGTCTTGAACCTTTCTATTTTCATATCTGGTTCTTCCAATATCCCAGCCATTCAAGTGCTGTGAACACTTTCAAGACTGGATTGTCACCTGTGCTCAGAAATGCATTACAGCTTTTCATCCTCAGCCTCACAAGTGAACACTGGTCAACAAGAATATTCACCAAGACCTCTAAAAGAAAATAATGTGGAACTAGACTGATTTTTGTAATTAAAGCCAACCGGTGCTTCAAAATCTGCACATCAGATTCACTTTATGATAAGTTTGGAAGCATCTGATGTTTACATTGTTGACATAATTTTGGAAGCCAGGGCAGAGAGTTTTGTGATTGCCAGTTCCAAGGTTACATCACACTCCAAGTTCACTTCAAGGGTATAACCTATAATTTTATTTAAAAAAAACACAAAACATCCAAAAAAAAACCAACCACCAAACATACACCCCACACACACTCAAATCACACCTTTCAACATCAGAGAAACCCTGTGGTGGTCTGTGTATTCCTTGGGTTGCTGGAGTCAACTGCCTGCCTAGTACATTTGAGGCATACAGCAGCACTCCCCGAAACCCATGGTCTGTCAGGTCTGATCACTTAGAAGAACTGCATAATTGCATAAATTGCTTTCACTTCCTGTATGCTATATACAACTCAAATGTTGAAAGAACAGAGATTGGGCATCATTAGCCTGTATACCCTCTTTCAAACATGCAAACATCTCATTACATTAATTAGCATATTAAAGTTGATTACTTTGAGTTGCACCGTACAGTAGGGCAATTAATACTGCTACAGAAGTTTGCAGAAACAGTTTGCATAGAAGTCAAATTTTGGAAGTCTTAAGATAAGCGGGTAATGCATTGCAAACTTCACTGATAGTTCTTTTACCTGGAACAGTCCAAGACAGGGTGTTAGGCTTCAGTTTCCCTGAATTTGAGTCCCAAATACAGAACTAGTTTCTGCAAATCATGTTCACTTCTAAGGAAAATTAGAGCTACCCACAGACAGCTTCAACAGACAGGTTTAAGGCTGTAAAGATCTGATTCAGTTCGTTATAGAGAAGATGAAAAGATTGCTACTAAATTTACACATTTATTAATAGAACAACCAAATACAGACAGAACAGTAAGTTATCCACACACAGCAAATGAGCCTCTTAAAAAACCCACCAACAACAATGACCTGCTCTACCTTCAAGCCATGTTCTACGTGGAAGCATCACTGCAAGATGCCCCTGAACAGAGATGGGAAGAGGTCAGCTGTGATCCTGCCCAACTGTAAGACTCACTCCTGCCTGAACTTATGTCATTTTGTTCTCCATAACATGGAGTATCCTCTTATAGGATTTCTATGAGAAGCCAAATTCAGTGCAATTTCCAGAAAAAAAAAATCATTCCCATAAAGCACAGGCAACACAGTCATGAGAAGCTCTTTGTTTCCATTGCACCTTGGGAAATATCCACAGACTAGGAGAGAAGAAATCAATTTTTTTGAAAAAAAAAAAAAAAAAAACCTACCCTCCCTACAAAGACAAGCGAGTGGGGAACTCCCCCAGCACCACTCACTGGAACTGCACTCATAAGTCTTACTAGTGTGCTGAAGTCAGAGCTTGACAGAATATTTTATTAGTTCTTTGCAAAACCAAGTTGTTTTCCACAGACACTTTCATGCAAGACTAGGGTGCATAAACAATCCAAACATATTTTTTTTCTGTGAGGAATACCCAGAATGAGCTAATTCCATACATTTCAGTGGTTTCATAATTTCATCAAGCAAAGCGTGAACATGACAAACTCCTTTTGTTCAGTCATGATTTAAATCAAAACTAAAATGCCACAAGAGAATAACTTGGTGTGTGATGTCGAGGAAAGTTACAAGCATTGTCAAAGCTTCAAACATCTCTGTTCTAAAGCATTTAATACGCAAAGCCTAGCAGTGGAATCCTCCACTGCCTGACAAGGATAGAACCGGCTTCACTTTGAATTAAAAAATACTTTACTCCCCTCCCTTTTTGAAATTGCTTTATAACTCCAGGGAACATGAGACTATAGTGACACCAAGACATCATTCAGCCTCAGGCTAGTGTCAAGGCACTGTCTTTCTTCCCACACACATCTCTTTTCTTCCCTCTTCCTGCTCCCAACACACTTATCTATGTCTTACAGTTTGGGAATGTAAGAGAAAAGACATTGCTATAGTAGTCTCCAAATCAGACAAATCCCTAACACAAAGTAAAGAATAGACCCCTCAATGACAAAGCACAAGGACACACCTGGCAAATAAAAATATTTGTAGGGTATACATGGAAGCTGCAATATAGATCTAAGCAATATACCAAAGCTACACGGAGCGGAAGCTCGGACAGGCGCAATTCATGAGTAGCACAGCTTATCAGCACAGACCTTCTGCATAGCAACACAAAGGGCAATGACATCACCACTGTCTGCCTGACGGGTGCATGAGCGTCTCCTTTTGGGGCCCTGCCTTTTCTCCTCATAGCTCAAGTCTGAAAACAGATATATTTGCAAATAAAAACATCTGAAACTCTTACCTTGAAGAGAGCTCCTAGTGAAGCGGCTGTGTCACTGGGAGAAGAACAGCTCCAAGAGGTCCACCTGGGCCAGGCACCACGCTGGGTTGAAGCAGGAGCTTACGTCGGGTCACAGGAACAGGGTGGTTTCTCATGGCTCGTCTGGTGGAGCAGGTTCCACTATGTCCTACGAGCACCCCGGTGAGCGGGAGGCACAGAGCAGCTGTGGGACGGAGGACCTGGGGAAGGAAACACTGGAGTTAAACACAGAAGAGGATGAAAGGAGAGACAACACAAACCCATAAGGAAGCAGATTTCAGTAGCGTAACTCCTGTCTAGGGCCAACCCTTCCACCAGTGAGCTGAACAAGGGTTTGGCAACAGGAGCTACGCTCCAGTGACAGCATAGGGTCACCTGGAGGTTCCCCAAGAGCCGTCAGGTTCGTACTTATACGAGGGAGGCCATCTTGCAGTACAGGATTACACCGTTGATCCTACAGGAAAGCGTGCAGCGATACGCACCTGGTCACACAGAGAGGAGCCCACTACAGAGGCTACACGGGGCTGTTCTGCAAAGATCTACCACAGTAGCAGCAACAAGAAGACATTAGTTACAAATTATTTCTTCAGGGCAGCTAAAGACAACTGCCACCTCAGACAGGCACTTTACATGTTTCCCCACCCAAGCAGAGCACATAGTGGCTGTAGCAAGCTTGCTCTTTTATGCTTTGCTCTTAACAAGCTGTGTTAAGGATGAGCAATGGTAGTAAGGAAAGGCACATGATGCCTCTGGCCCAGAAGCAGGTGATGCCTATCATGCTTGTTAGAGCACAAAGCCTGACTTTGTTTCTTGGTTGCAAATTGTTTGCATTTCTTTAACAGAAAAAGGTTGAAAAATTAGAAAGTCATTTCAATAAAATATGCGTGCCTTCTCCTTGAGGAAGAAATCACAACAGATTTTTTTTTTTTCTTGAACATTCAGGAGGTGCTTCATAAACATTCAAATCTTTTTTCTCTCCAAAGGAGATGATACTTATGATAGTACGAAAAACAATCTCATTATTCCAATGGGAAAAAAAAAAAAAAAAAAAAGTGCTTTAAAGAGTTTTGCAAAAGTCACTGAATGAGCATTTTGGTGATGTTTATCACTTCTCATAACAATCATCTTATTTGATGGTACAGTTTAAGAAAATGTGTCCGTCTCTTTTTTTATTTTCTTTTATTTTTTACCCTCCAATACTGGGCAATTTTTTCTTTCGCTCTTTCTTCAGGCTTCCCGCATTGCTACGCAGCAGCGCCGGTTCATTTGTCGAGCGCCCGGCAGAGGGCCCGTTCCCACAGGGCTACAGCACGGCGGGGGCAGAAGCACCCAACTCCCGGTCAACCGAACCCCCATATGCCCTTCTGCTGTTGTGCGGGGTTAATGAGGCAGCAAGAGCTCCGTTATCCAATGCATATTTAGGGCTTGATTTATGAGTGAATTATTCGACTCAGTTCTTCAAGCTATTTTGCATCTGCAGTTAAAAGTAAGCTCAGAATAAAAGATTGATACAACCCAGTAACAAAGCCCAGTTAAATATGAGGGGGAAAAAGAAAAAAAAAAAAAAAAAAAAAAAAAAAAAGGAGAAGGAGAAGAAGAAGAAGAGGTAGCATACAAATATCAATGTCTAAACCTCACTGAAATAAACGGAAAGCTTTTCTGACAAAATTGGATTTAGTTAAGATCGAGGTAGCAGAGAAAATTCACTAAACTGACAATATTTCTTCATCTTGTAAAATTCCCAGTCTCCTTCGAGAAGTGTAAAACACAAAAAGCACAAGAGGGGAGCCCTCCTGTTTTCTGGAGGTTAAACTGCCCTTACAGATACGGAGCTTGCCCACCTCGCAGCCACACTAACTGGCAATGAATCACACCTGAATCTCAGCTTTCCAACCAGCTGCTGCTCGCCTTGACAGGAGACGCGCCAGAAAGCCCCGAGCAGGACTTGCATCCCGTGTGTGCCTTCCCTGCCCACAGCCCACCCCGAGAGGTCCTGGGTAGGGGAGGGAGCCGAGCCCCTGCTGCCAGCAGCGCAGTTCACGCAGCCGGGGTCTTTAGCAAAGCACGAATTCACTGGGCACCAGTTTCCTCATTCATCTATGGGGCAGAAGCCCTGCCTTTCTCCTCCCCTCCATCTGTTCTCTTTCTAACATACGGTAACGGCCTTTATCCCCTAAAAACCACACTCACAATATACCCGAGCATGCAACACTCCAAACTGCTAGCAACGAAGCATGAATCATCTCAAAGCGGAAAAATACCTTTAAAAAATGAGATCAGTGAAAAGGATAAAAAAAAAAAAAAAAAGGAAAATCAAAAGTAGATAAAAACTCATCCAAAAGGATGGATTTTCCCTCTGAGGTATGAAACACCAGCCACAAAAAAAAATCTGCCAGTGACTTTGCTATTGTTGCTGATTTTTCAGGAACTGTGCTCAGAAGCTTTGGTGGAAAGCGGCTGTAAAATGAGACCAACAGACCAGCTGTAAGGACCAAGACTGACCCTTGAGGAAATGACTTGTTGTTTGTCCATACAGTGAGGGGTTGATCTCGTTCAGGGCACTGGGGAATGACACAGACGGGAGGCAGGAATGGGCTGAGTGGATGCTGCCGGAGACCCAGAGGTGACCTCTGTCCTAGGAAGATGAAGAGAGCCTGTGGATGCAGATAGCCCAGAGGCTGGTGCCTTCGCTCAAGGTGAGCGCTGAATGGGCCTTGTTTGCAAAAGCAACATATGTGCCAAGGACACACGAGCATTTATAGCATCCCGAGATTAAGAGAGTTCAGGGTATACAATTCATCTTTACATACAAAGAGCAAATTCTTAAAGGGTTGTTAGCCACCTCATTTGTGAACTCAAGCCATAAGGTGAACCCTAACAGCAGCTAGGAAGGGCTGATAGCAGAGGAGCAAACTCATTGTCACCAGACTGCTCTGATAACTTGCACAAATGGGCTCCGGGATCTGCGTCACCTGAATCCGAAAACCACTGTGTAGGCAGAGGCTTTGTTGTGGTATCTTGCCATTTGGTAGGAAGCATTTCATTCTTCTTCTGGTTTATTGATGGTTTTCAGCAAACAGTAATTTTTTTTTTTCTTTTTTGAGAAAGATTCTGCAATATTGACTTCCAGCTGCAGATCCCTACACCATATCCCCTGGCAATGGTAAAGTAATTCTCCATCCTTTCTTAGCATTTATCTAGTCAAGTAAAGAATGCTGCCTGCAAGGGAAATCACTTCCACTTGAAACTGGCCCAATACTACACTAGAGAAATTTTAATGTAGGGAAGTGTCCTGCAGTGGCAGAAAGAGGAGGTAAATGATTGACCTTCCAGCCTCCATGGAAGACAGCAGTGTTAGCTCATCCTGAAATGAGAAGACACACATAACTTGTACCCAGGACATCCCACTCCTTGCAGGGAAAAGAGGCCATAACTTACGCCTGGCCAGCAATACTTCAACCATCTCCAAAGAAAAACAGATACATTAATTATAGAGGAGAAAGTGCAATGGAAAATTCTTGCTTATTACAGTTGGGAGAGTTATCGGGTTCAAACTGTGTTAATTACCCTAGTTGATCTTCTCTTTAGTTGCCATATCTTCCACTTTTATTTAAAATGCCTCAAACGTCAAAAATGCGTGTGGATGCCTGCGTCACAGGCATTGCTACATTTGTGCTAACTGCTGGTTGCACGCAACGATGATAACTAATCTACTGTTTTCTAGTTTACAGAACAGAGAAGAAACAAGGACTATCACGCACATTGAGGAAGAAATGGTTAAAAATTAATTTCAACAGACTGTAAGTAAAGATTTTTGAAGTACCTTTAATTAAAGAGACTTGGTTTGGGGTGGAGGTTTGGTCTGGTTTATTTTTTAACTCATAATTGTGTTGGGCCTTTTGAAACAGCCAAGTTTTCTCCCAGCTCAGCGGTATGCAGTCCAAAAGAAGGTGAACATTTGAAAAAATCAATTTTCAAAAGTTTTAGAGGAAAGGTTTCAGATGAAAGGAAATGAGATAGCCTTTAACTAATATTTCTTATATCTCTTTCATTCAATAGTTCCCAGATTTTGAATTTTTTTTTTTTTCTACTCTGTCCTGCCTTCTAATACTTACTCCTATACTTGGAATATTTTACCACTTTTACTGTGGAAAAGCTCCTTCTGGAAGATCCTTTTTAAAATCCAGTCGTCCCTGCACATTGGTCTTACCTCCATTGTCACCAACTATGTCCTACCAGACATATTTAATCCTTTGCTAAATAACTCACCTCGGGAAGACTGTTAGTATTCTAAGGCAGACACTGGGTAAAAAGCTCCTGTCTTCTCAGAAATCAGAATAAGGAAAGCAGTGATTGTAAAGAAAAAATCTACATCTATCAGCAAGGATCATTAGTCTGCTGCAATCAAATTTTATATAGCCTTCCTAGTACTGTTTATATCTCCCAAACTTTGATGACATCATGCAGAAATGTATCCTGAAAATGCTTTTAACTCCACACCTCATCAGAATTCAGTGGTAAATGGATAGATATCTGAAAAAAATCTGTCTCCTAAGGCAAAGAGAAAATGTACTCCCTCGGGCTATCTCTCTGAGACAAAGATCTAATTTAAGAAAGATTAGCTTGGCTGATGTATTTCCGAAGATTTTCAGACCTGAAATTTGTTTTGTTCATCTGAGATAATTGCTGCATTTCTTTCCTTTCAATAAGATGTTTTAACACCACCTGTTTTCAGCATTTCCCATTAATAATCACAATGGCTTATTAAATATTTTATTGACATCTTGTATGCTTGTGCTTGCTAGATGAATATGCGATATTGTTCATAATACTGCAAATGAACTCCATAAAGGATATTCTTTCTGCAGAAGAAATTTTTCTAAATAGGTTTTTAAATCATATTTCAGGGGAAAGGGAAGTTAAGAAAGATCAGTACTGTGCAAAGATTTTCCTTTACATACTTCTTCAAGCCTTGCTGCATACTCCCCCTGAAGGCTGGGCATAAGGTCACTAGTTTATTCATTATAATTTCCTTGTATGAGGAATACTACGAGATAGTGCACCAGTCAGCTTACAGTCAACCAGCACGGCACATCTCCTCCTCTATGCTGTTTCATCTGCTTTTATCCAGCAGCATCTTGAAACATTTGGATGTATTACTTTGAGATTGTTGGTACTGAGCACATATAAGTGTTTTGGTAGGGGGTCTCAGCACACGTTAACCTGCCTGTGCTTTGAACAAATGTATCTTCTCCCTCAAATGCCGGCTTGAACAAAAGGATGAGTGAGGAGTCCAGCAAGAGGTCCCTCCCTCATTCAAAAACCCATATAGCTGGCTCCTGATCCCCAGGATGGTGACATATGACTCCCTGTAAGGACTTCAGTGAACTTGGATTTTCAACAGACTTTGAATTCGGCTAATGTCAGCAAAGACTTGACAATGCCTTTGCAGAGGGAGTTTACCTGTAGCTAAAGCACTGCAGATGGCAATGCGACATGTCACAATTTGGCCTGCAATACCCTTAATAAAGAGATGAAAATGAAGAGCAAGGAGGAAATACTATGAGGCCATGCCCCTCCTGGCAGTAGAACAGCAGCTAGCATGGTCCCAGGTACCTCACAACATGCTCCACACTGCAGCTCCTCCCGTGCACCGCTGGAGGAACAGCCCTGGTAGTCAACAGCATGGCATTACCAGTCTCACTCTGTGTGAGGTTAATGCATAAGGATATAGGACCTCAAGTATATTTAGGACTGCCAATGAGGAGAGAAAAGGCTGGTTTTAAACAAGAGCAGAATGCTTTTGTTCATGAATCACTGGTAGTTAAAAAATGTAGACTCTCCTGAGGCTGTTCTCACAGCTGCTTTTCAAAGAATTGCTATTTCTTCTGAAAGAGGAAAACTCCAAGGCTTAGGAAGATATAGATCGGAGCAAAATGGAGCTTCACTGACAGCATGATTCATCTCACCTTTGACCACCACTTTCTGCTTCTTCTGTGAGTCATCATTACTAATTATTAGAGACTCAAGAACCAACCCCCTGTTGATACCAAAGGTACACGAGTCATCAGAATCTTTAACTTTGACCATGATCCAGCCCCTAGTAAGATCACTAGGATTTTAAATCTATTGCGCTTCAGATTAGACTTCTTACTGAGACCTCAAGATACCGTGGCATAGACTCTCCTCTGATTTACTCCAGCATGAACCAGGATTAATTCCATTTACAACATCAATATGAAGCCAGTGCATGTGAAAGATTTAACTCAGTATAATATTTATCAGGCTTGCATCTCTGGCTTATGTCAAGGCAAAGAGAGCAACACCTAGAGCCGAGCTCTTACATCATGGCTCCGGAGGTTATGCTGATCTTCAAGTCTAAAGGTGAAGAAGGCTGACTCAGCCCTCACTCTTCCCACCATTTAGTAGGACTTCCCATTTCTGATTCTGCCCCTCTACTCCACTCTGGTGAGACCCAACCTAGAATACTGCGCCCAGCTCTGGAGCCTTCAGCACAGGAAGGACATGGAGCTGTTGGAGAGGGTCCAGAGGAGGGCCACAAAAATGATCAAAGGCCTGGAACACCTCCCCTATGAAGAGAGGCTGAGAGAGTTGGGTTTGTACAGCTTGGAGAAGAGAAGATTCCGAGGAGATCTTATCGCAGCCTTTCAATATCTAAAGGGGGCTTATAAGAAAGATGGGGAAAAAGTTTTTAGCAGGGTCTGTAGCAATAGGACAAGGGGTAATGGTTGTAAACTAAAGGAGGAGAAATTCAGACTAGATATTAGGAAAAATATTTTTACGCTGAGGGTGGTAAAACACTGGAACAGGTCACCCAGAGAGGTGGTAGATGCCCCATCCCTGGAAACATTCAAGGTCCAGTTGGATGGGGCTCTGAGTGACCTGGTCTAGTTGAAGGTGCCCCTGCTACTGCAGGGGGTTTGGACATGATGGTGTTCATGGTGCCTTCCAACCCAAACCATTCTGTGATTCTATGATTCTATGAAGTAATTTCTCTATTTTATTGACATCTCACCTTCCCCTGGGGGATTTTGTATATAGGTGTGGAATGGGAAGGAGTGATATCATTCACCTTCCATTCCCCAGAAAGAAACCCAAAGTCTAAGCAGGCTGTTTTAAATGTCTTGAAGCAAGCACTGAACTGGACCCTGACTGGAGAGCACCGGGCCCTGTGGTAAAACGGATTCTTTCCTTGTTTGGCAGAAGCTTATATAGGACCACTCTGTAAAAAACAAAAAGGCTGTTGGCAGCTGTGGCGTGACAAGTCTTGCTCCCCAGCATGAGGAACTGGAGCTGCGGGATTCTCACCTACAATCTCAGCATGTTCCTTGAGCTTATTTGTAAATCTAAAAACATAAATATACTGCTCACACTGTCTAAGGTTTTAACTGCCAAGGTTGTGAACCCAAGACCATGACTAGATGAACTTAGAAGGTGAGAGGAGTAACTGGGAATGGGATGGGGAAACTGCAGAGGATACAAAACAAAAAAAACAAAAAAAAAAAAATACAAACAAAAAAAGCCCCACCAGAATAATGATGACTAGCTCCTGATGGTGAGGATGTGAAAGAAAAGAAAGAGCAAAACAAGAAGAAACAAGGATGGACATATTGTTGGCAAGAGTGTATGTCCAACAGGCATGTTCATTGCCTGCCTGTGAAACTTATAATCAAAAATACTTCATCCTACTTAAGTGCTGGCATACATGGAGGGTCTCTGCTCAAGTCAGAGGTCCCCTTACTGCTGTGCTGCCATATGTGCCTCTAGACCCCTGAGGGCACCACCGTTTTGGTTTGTTCCTATATAAACAAACAAAACCCCTAGGAAATCATATATTACAGGGAAGTTAAAGGAACAAGAAAAGTGTTAGAAAAAGACAGGCATTCAACAGTTAGAGCTTGAGAAGATGAGTGAGAAGGGAAGCTTGAGTACTTGGGGATGAGGGGGAATCTATTATATCAAGTGCAGAAGGACAAATACATCAGATCCCATGTGTTGTGTAATTTTCTGCTTATTTGCATCAGGCCCGGACAGATGCATGTATAACCAAAGACATCACTAAGATAACAATGATATCATAACCCATTCTGATTTTTTGAATTGTATAAAAACTAAAATGTGGATCAGTTTACATTAAGTTAGCTTATTTCATTCTGAGATGCAAGCGTCTGACTGAAACTGCGTGACAAGTATAGGGCAGCTCATCAGGGTCGTGCCTTTTAGGTACAATGCAAGACTGCCAGGGAATTACCATGTAAAGTTTATGTTTCTCTTACCACTAAGCAGCTTCTGATCAGGAAAGCAAGTCCAACAAGAGCTGTCAAATGCCAGTACTCTGCTGTTTCCTGCCATGTCCCAAAATCTCTCTTGGTCTGAAGAAGTTCAGCTTCCAGAGAGCAGCCTGTCCTTGTGTTGGTCAAGTCAACCCACACCAGATGTGTCCTGCTGACCCCTTGCTGCCACCCTGCAGCAGGACTCCCTGTACCAGCCCTTCCTGTACTGAAAAGCAGCATAGCAAAGATTTTTACTGTTTAGAAACACTGCAGTCTTCACAAAACACCCTCTTAATGTAACTGACATGTAAGGACTAAGGTCCCGCTTGTTTCAACAGGGTCATCTTCAACAAATGACATTAAATCAGAGAAACAAACAATCAGAGAATTGCCACACACTTCCTTTTAAGTTTTCGTTTTCATCTCACCTTTGAAGTAGCTCCCTAGCTTTGGTATAGTTGCATGCCTTGTTGATGCTCTTTGCTGTCCTATTGAAACCCATTATACCACTAGAGAGCTCAAGGCCCATTAGAAACTTCCAGCAGCAGCAACACTGGGATTCCCAGCCCTGAGTGTGCAACCTAAAACCCGGAGTCAGACCTAGAAGGTCCATGGGCAGTGTAAAAGAAGAGGTTCGTACTTCCAAGAGGCAGGCTAAGAGGTAGCTCATTACTAGCTCATTAAGAAACCCACATTGTTTAAAATAAATGCTTAAGTTTTTATGTGTATAGCATGCAAAGCAGATTTCTGGCTACACAGTGTGGTAAGCAGATAAGAAAAAAGGGAACTGTTTCAGGCAGATAATAAAATTACTGATAATACAGAGCCTATACTCCCAGACAACTCCAATTCAGCATGATTTCTGTAAAAGTAAAGGTTGTCTCCCAGCTGCTTGTGTTTGCCTTTCACATAGAACCTCAAGAAATATTTCTTGAAAAGCATTAATTGAATTATATTGACAACCCAAAATGTACAAAAAGGTGTCATCCCTTGACCGCCACAGGCCTGGGACCAGGGACCAAATAACTTCCTTTTTGAACCCACAGGTGAAGTGGGATCTTGACATAGATACCAGGTCTGGAAGCCAGTCTGAGCACTCCTGTCAGACCTGAAGACTGGACTCATTAACTTCTTAGTCTCTTTACTAAGCCTAAGCTATTTATAGAACAACTGAAATCAATTAGTTCGCTGATTAAAATATAGCTACATGCATAAATTCTGATGTACTAACTCATAACTGGACTTAACATCACTAAATCTGAAGTCAAGACAAAGCAACCAAGAAACAAAAGTTACACATGCTCCTGACACCCCTTTCACCATAGCTAGACTGGCTACTCGCACCAAACCCCACTAAAAGCAAAAGTCACATCAAAAAAAAAATCCCCAAATTAACAGGAAGACTGAGAACTTGGTCTACATTTTAAACTCTTCTGGCTCAGAAGTGCCGCTCATTTAAGTTTCTAGTACATCTGGCAAAATGGGGCTCTGACCTTCACCTGTTCTCAGGTGCTCTCCTAATAAAGGAATGATTAGTAATATTAAGAGAAATAAACTTTAGGACATTTCCATACAGATTAACATCTTTAAACATTTATTCCTTAGTATATAATCAAACAAGACTTCAGAGGGTTTCTTTACAATGCTCAGCTGGGCAAAAAAAAAAAAATCAGCCTTATTAACATAGTCTTATCATCGAAAGCCGGGGAGGGCACGACGTATTAAAAAAAAAAAAATCTGAGGACAGAGGCACTGGTTCAGCCAGGCAAAACAAGGAGCAGTGATGAATGTCACAGCAGAGGTTCATGAGGTTCAGTCCCACAGTTCTCACAGTACCCATGGGCTCAGTGAAGGCAATCTTTCAAAACAGCAGAACTTCATTTTTAATTAATCAGATAAGAATGTTAAGTGCCTGGAATCTTTGCTCAAGATCTGTTAGACTTCTTTCCTTAAAAAGTGTAACAGCAGTCAAATTAGTCAGAATTGTTTAATCATTCATACAAGAAAAGTTGCCTATCTCAAGAGAAGTGCCCTTGTAATCACTTTTGTAAATACAGTTGTATTAATCTAGTATAGGATAACAGGTTCAAAGTTGTAAACCCTGGAAATCTTTTACCATATGAAATGTTATTATAAGCATTAACTCATAATGTCTGCTTGTTATCATGACAGCAGCAGTTCCCTAGGGGTCAGGAGGTTTATGCTAAAGCACATAGTGCTGAGTAAAGAGCACGTATAAATCTCTACAGTAACTGAACACAAAACACCCTCTTCCCTTCTCTGCCCCAAACAACAAACTGAGAATAAGAGACACATGTATGCACATCCTTCTTGATTTTGTATTCCCCCCCACCCCACCCCCCAAGCTCTTTAAAATGCCTTTGATCTCTTGAGAAAAATCAAGCATCGGAAGGATGCTCTGGGTTTTTCCGAGTGCGGTGGTTGGGAGGCAGCGGACCAAGGTGGCCAGGGCAGAGAGGAACAGGCTGAGCACAGGTCGGCCTCGCGGCAGCCCCATCCAGCTGCAGCCTGGCCAGCCTGGTCTCATATAACACAGAAATTGTGTTTAGGAAAGGGGTTGTTTGTAGGTGCAGGGCAGGACCTCAGGATGGTCTCGAGGGTATCTGTGGTCTTTGCCAAAGGGAGAGCACTCAGTGGCTGGAGGGAGCTTTGTCTGGGGAGTCACTGTGTGACCCTGAAGGAGGCTGTCAAAAATGATCTGGACAAATTCTTCCCATGCCCCCCAATTTGCATGGTTTCCCACAAAAGCTTTGAGGGTTCACAAATATTTTCTTAAGTAGCATTATTGCAGGCTATCTTTGTACTGTTCCCCTTCTCTAAATCCCTTGAAACTAGTCACCATAGCCTTTCCTTTTCAGGTAGTACTATTAAAACACAATTCTACTTAGCCACAGTAACTGAGCAGAGTTTTCACATCTTCAAACTTTCTAACCTTTAACACACCACTTGATAGTTCTCAATAAGAAAGAGAAAATCGGCCAGCAGTGTATTTTCAACCTCCACATCTAGATATAAAATTGAGCAGCAGTTCTGTAAAGAGCAAGTTAGTTTTTGAGCTGCCTGCTCTTTCAAGCCCTAGACCCGGCCACTCTGCCCACCTCCCTTTTTGATTTTTTCCAGGACTAACCTAAAGAGGACTCCAAGCAGAAAGACAGGAAGCACAAGGTGGCCAGCATCATGCTGGCAAGGGAGAGATTGGCAGCCCTGAATGCATGGGCAAGGAAAAAAGATCAGGGAGGCCCTGGGCAACAAGGGAGAAAGCATCTGAGAAAAGCAAGTGGAAGAAAAACAATCAGAGGGACCGGAGGGGCCAGAGTTTGGAGCCCCCAGATAGCACCAGGGTGGAGCAGGACCCGGCACGCTTGAGGAGGGGTGATAAGAGCTGTCGGATTATGGCTTTTGTTGCCAGTCCAAAAACACACTGCGGTAGCAGTTACCCACTGACGGCTGTATTTGGCCAACCGTGCCCCCTTCTTTTCTGCCTGTGCATGTCTAGTGAACTTTTAAAGACCACTTTTGTGCCCTTCTCTGTCCGGATCAACCACAGCAGGGAAAATCAGCGTGAACCTCACGACAAGGAATGTCCACTTATTATGCCTCTGCCCTTTACACAACTTCAGTACCCAGCAGAAAGCTGCCTCACACAGCTGGGATCCACACGGCAGTGCTCATTAATGGTACAGAAAATATACCAAAAACCCACAAATCCCTGCTGCTAGACCCTGGCAGTTTTTGTGAGGCAGACACACAACTATTTAAAGGCCACCTATGCAATCCTGACATACTGAATTGGTCCAATTTCAAAGTGATAAGCAGGAAGGATATACCAGATAGAAGATATCGAGGATACTCAGCAAGCAGTATTTGTATGGCACCGTGACTAAAGCAAAAACTCAGTTGCTGAATGGTAATAAATATTGGCATATATAGTCAGTATCATACACACATATATACTGACATATATATGTGGGTGTGTATACACCTTTGTGTGTGCATGCAAAATAAAAAATGCACATAAACATGTATAAATATAAGACATTTCTCCATTTCATCAGATCTGCTCTGCTGACTGCCTTTCAGGCAGCAGAGCTGCTGCTGGCACTTGCTGTGGAAACAACCTCCATCCTACAAGAGAGACGTGCTCCATCCCTCTCTTCCTTGCGGCTCCTTGTCCTGAGGCCACATTTTGCTTTGCGTGTGCACGTGTGTGTGTGTCCCCCATACAAAGGTGACCCTTACCCACGCAGCAGCGGGCATGGGGCTGTATGAGGGATGCTGGATTCAGAGAAGGCACAGGCAAGCTGCCGAACTCCTTGGCCAAGTGAACAACTACTTTGAAAGAGCTCCGTGAGCCAGGCTCCTCTTTGTTCCCCTCGGTCTCCCGTCGCTGCTGCCTCACATGATTGCTCTTTGGCCAGGACACAGAGTGCTTAAGAGAGACAGTATTTGTCTTTCAGAAGGAAATGTAACATCAGTGTTAGTTGGGGGTTGCAAATATAACAACATAATTAGCAGAAGCCTTTGACTTCTGCCAGGAATAATACATACATATATATGTACAGGAACAAGCACCACTGTCAGCAGGAGTTGGGGTCATTGTGCCTTACTGCTCCATGGCCCCTTGAGATCCCCACTGTAGCCAGGAAAACAAATTTTCATCCCCTTAAGGTGACCGCTGAGTCACTGTGTAACCCCTTCTTGCTGTGCTGGCGGCCCAGCTCCCTCCCACGTGGAGAAGAGCAGGGCACGGGGCCAAATTTTCAGCTGGAGAAAATAGACAGAACTTCCTGCTAGCCAACACACTTGTGCTCACTTCCACCAGCAGGTAATTTGCTCCCGTGTTTCTGCATCAGGAGCTAAATTCCTTCCTGGGCTGGCAAAGCTGAAAGAACCACAAGAACAGCGATGCTCCGTCTGCCAAAAGCGGGCTTTGGTAATAGCCTTCACATCAGCCCAACCACTAGCCCAAAATGATCAGTTTGCTTCTTGGAGGAGCTTTACTCTGTGTTACAACCAGGAGGAAGCATGATCCATTTTGTCATTTATAGAACTTCATAGCCCTTAGGAAAACTATGCCTTGGGATCTCTGCTTTTGCTTTTTCCTTTCCTTTCCGTGCCAGCACATTAGCATAAAAGACAAGCCAGTGTATTGGGGTTGGCAACCAAACACGACACAGCTACTCATTCACCCCCCGTCAGTGAGATGGGGGAGAGAATCTAAAAAACCTCATGGGTTGAGATATAGACAGCTTAATAGGATAGCAAAGGAAGAGAGAATAATAATGATGATAAAAGAACACACAAAAGAAGTGATGCACAGTGCAGTTGCTCACCACCCACTGACCAATGCCCAGCCCGTCCCTGAGCTGCGACCCCCCCGGCCAGCTCCCCCCAGTTCACACCCTGAGCATGACATCATATGGGATGGAATATGCCTTCGGCCAGTTTGGGGCAGCTGTCCTGGCTGTGCCCCCTCCCAGCTCCTCGCGCACCTCCAGCCTTCCCGCCGGCAGGGCACGAGAAGCTGAGAAGTCCTTGACCAACTGTAAGCCCTGCTCAGCAGCAGCTAAAGCATCAGCGTGTTATCCATGTTGTTCTCATACTAAACCCAAACCACAGCACTATCCCAGCTCCTCGGAAGAAAGTTAACTCTATCTGAGCCAGAAACAGGACACAGTGTTACTTTAAGGGATAGATGGACCTACTGTGACTGTGAGTGTAAGGAGCTAGTCGCTTAAGATCAGATTTCCTATTTCAGATATCAAAGCACAGAGGCAAATTAGAGTTACTGTAAACAAATGAAAAAGTTCACATCTAGAGACAATAGGAATTAAGTGAAAGTAAAAAAGCCTCAACACTTCCAAGTAAGTCCCTTCCTTTCACATGAAAAGCATCCAGGAGCAGGAGGCAGAAAGAAGGTGTATGCCCCGCTGCCTACATCTGGATGGCCTCAGAAAATGCACTTGAAAGCACAGCTGGTACTCGAAGAATGGGGTTTGGGGGGCCACCGAGGGAGCTGGGCATGTTCCCGCACTTCCCTCTCCGAAAGCCTCAGCAAATCCTTCCCCGGCAGCAGCTGAAGTTGTTTGTTCTGGGGGAGGCACGATGTCCCTTTGCCACAGCACAGGCATGGGTCTGCTCCACCATGGGTCTTCTCCCCCAGAGCTGGCATGGCTCTGCGGGAGAAGCAGGACCCTCTTCCTCCTCGGCGAGGGCTGGGGAGCAGCTCTTCTCCACACCGTGCAAAGGCTCACAATTATTTTGGGGGCCCTAGTTATCTCCTCTGCCATGACTTACCAAGCTACACCCAGACAATTTAGGGCTGACCAAACACCCACTTACACTCTTAGAAATTACATGAAGCCAGAGACTTTCACAAGTAGAAAGGTGCTCCCCAGATGGCAATGTCCCCAAAATCATCTGGGTGCAAACGCCTGAAGCGTGCACCAGCCAGCACAAGGGCTGCAGTTACCGTGCTGCTGGTGCGTGTTTTGTCGCAAGGTAGACCCTGCACGCTGCTGGGCTCTTAAGCCCAGCCATAAGACGACAGTTTCTGTGAACAATTTGGGCAAAGAACACTGGGGTATGCAGAAAGGTTACCATCCCTGCTTCATATGGCAATTTAAAAAAGAAATAGCTAATTAAAGCAAGAGCTTTTCTGCAAGGTGTCATGGCATTGGTTGTGCTGTTTTCCCACCACCTATTGTACTTCCCGGGGGATCAGCTCATTCACATCCGATGTTTCTTACAAGATTGATTTTTAGGGTATATATTGAAAAGGGGGTTGTTTTCTACCTCTTGAATTATGGAATCCTTTACTTACAAAACTTTCAGTACTCCAGGCTGTGGACATACTGTGCCATTTCAATGACACGCATAATGTCTTCACAGGTTTATTTTCCCATGCGTACCTTAAAGCCTCTTGCCATAGATTTCTTTCCATCTCCACACCACAGGGTGGTCAGTGATATGTGGTTAAACAGACACAGAGCTTTATTAAACACGAGTGAACATTGTAAAATAAATAAATAAATGTACTAGGACTGCAGGGAGGTAAAGCGAAGTGCAACACCATATCGAACGTGCCACTTGCCTTGCGCCTTTTGTTTCCAGAGTCATGCAAGCAGCCGCAATGATAGCGCTATCTGCTGACTGCACTGCTGATCCAGGCAGCCTTTCCCCTCCCAGCTTGTCCTGCGCACTGATACAGCACGGCGTAGGTGTGGAAAGAGAGAAAAACTTTCAACCACAGATCCCAAGAAATCACCACCAGCTTCATCTCCTTCTCTATCTGCAGGTACTGCTACTTTGCAAAATAGTGCCGAGACTCAGGGAACCAAGGGCTCAAATATATTAACAAACTAAACGGCGACTGGGGATGAACCATGATCATCTATATTAGTAAGCTGTCTAAGCATTTCACAGCCTGCAGCAATTGCTGCTCTCCCCAGCTGTTCCCAGGCACAGTCCAGAGTCAAGGACCTAATCTCAGTTGAACATCAGCACAGAGCCACCCTCTTTTGAAGCGGACGGTGTTTTACTCGCATAGATGCAAGCTCTTCTATGCCGATTGGTCTCTGTGCCTGGGAATATTCCCAGGTATCATTAATTTACTAAGATAGAAGTAGTCGGGAGTGCTTCATGGTTATTCAAATGCCTGCTATCTCTATTGACCAAGATACGTGCTTCTTTCATCAGACAGCCAATGTCCAGCCACAAACCTACAGGGCTGCTCCAGTGACTTCTCTGGAGAGTCGATGGTAAGCATCATGATTATGCCTCTCCATCTAGAATTTTATAGCAAAATAAGTCTCTGCCTGTAACATATAGCTAGGACTCAACAATAAATTCCGTCTTTGCATCAGAGGGCAAAGCTTGTGCCCATGAGGAGACGGAGGCTTACTCATCCCCGCTGAATACCCCATTAACTTCCCTCGACATTTCATTGCTCCTCTACTCCCACTTTTACTGAACCTCCACCTCGTTCTAACAGGAATATTTTCTAGCTTCATCCCAACTATATCCTAAATTTGCCAGGGAATTTACCTGACCCTTCATCCTCCATTTGTGACCACTATTATACCCCCACTCCTTACTACAACTTTGGATCAGAACAGATCTCCACCTGATCAGAAAGCATTTGCCCTCAGCAGACAGACATTGTACACCCATCTGTAGGCAATCCATAGTAGCCTCCTAAAGTATTCTTACAGAAGGGCGTGGGTTTAAAACCACACATTTGAAAGCCCAGCAAACTGTAACTGCAAATATACATTATAACTTGAATACATAAACATTTTGCATACATAAGTATTGGATGCATAAGAAACCCTACAGATTGTGGATTTTTTTTTTTTTAGAAGCTGTTTTTAAAAATGCAACCTACTACACATCCAGCCCGAGTTCATCCTAGCTCTTCTGCAGCTCCTTAGAGACTAGGTAAGTATCAAAGCAGTAGCAGCCTTCTAATGTGGAAAATAATGGGGAATACTTCTGCTCCAGAAGGACTCAGATACAAAATAAGGGCCTCTGCGTCCTCAGACTTTGAGTACCTTGTGCCAGTCTGTGGACCGGGAAAAGGGTTCATTAAATGTCAGGATTAAAACTGCATGCTCCAAATCTATCAGCCATTGTTCTTCTTGCCCTAAAATGGTGGTTTTCAACATTTATTGATCAGAGCATGATCTTATGTCTTTGAAAATTAATCCCAGGATCACTTGGGCAGCGTTGCTGTGATCATTTTCATGTACAACCAGTAAGAGTTAGGTTAAACCTTCAACATTTATTTTCTGTTCTTATTTTTTTTCCTCTTGAGCATACATATTATTTTATTTATTAGAAATTGCTGTAGAGACTTTTCATTTCTGTCTCCCAAATCACTAGTTGTCCACCAGCTACAAGCTGAGGAACATCAACCAAGCACATGACCACGGGCCAAAACCGAATTGAATTTCTTATGGAGCATTTATGTAGTTTCTGCAATTTGGACATGCCCAAAGAGATTTTTAAAAGCAGCCAGACACAACTACTACTGCCTCCTTACTGATCATTATGACCAAAAAGGTGTAGGTACATGGACAACTGGAGAACCAGACACAATGGGGCAGGACCAAGGTGGCAGACGACTTGGTATTGAATATACAAGGGTACCTCCATCACTGCTGCTCCAAAACCAGCACCTAAACTTGTAGTGTTAGGCCTCATCTCATTTCTAGCATGCACATTCAGGTTGTAAAACCCAGAAGTGAGAATCTCAAAGCTGGCCTGATCCTGATGTTACACATACAGTCAACTTTCTGCATGTGGCAACATGCTCACACACGCAGAGGTGCGTCTCTGAAGATGCAGAAGGCAGGAGAGTTGTCAAGTAGAAGCTAAACAGCCAACGAGCAAACATAACCTAGCAGGGCCAGGTAGCAACACAGCACCCGTCTTCTGTGAAGAGCCCATGCGGTTGCAGCCAGGATCCTTGTCTGGTACCCTGGAGTCACAGGCTCTAAATTCACTCCCAGGTTAGGAAAAACTAGGCTGCTTGCAAAGGGGGAGTTTTTAAGTGTCTGTCCCCTTTTCTTCCAAATACCTAATGAAATTTGCAGGGTTAACGAGCTCACAGGTTAAGAATAAACTGTACTCACACAAATGTCTTAAAATTATCCAAACTGACATGAGCTCCCTATTGCTAACTTATATCAAGCTCAGACAAGTTTATTTAAAAATACACTTTATTTACAAGACATTCAAACTCCATTTTGAAAAAAAAATATATATAACTGTACATAAAACATTTTTTCACTAATAGTTAATAAAACCACAGTGAGATTTACAATTCATTGATTCAGCAATTGTGGAAATTACATTTTGGCATATCATTTAAATCACATGATGAACAGAAAAACCAGAGGAAACTTTTAAGCAACACAACTCCATAAATGTAACAATCTCACACAGTGACATCCTCATATCAAAGTACCACTGCTCAAATAAAGTATTTAACATAGAAAGTGCTTCCACTGTACAGCAGATTAAGTAGTAGAACCTATAGAAATCTTCATAGCTTTTGGATTATCTTTTCAAAAATATCCCTTTTACCTGCTTTCCAGTTAGTGATCCAAACTTTCCCCTAAGGTGTCAGTGAATCACTAATGATCCCTACTGATTTCATTATGCCTTCTCCGGTATAAAAGCCAACCTTCTTTAAAAAGCTGTTTCAGGTGGAGTGTTTATAAAGAATTTAAGTATATATAAATATCTGTATCTCCGGATGACTAGTTAACATTTCCACAGAGACCAGAGGACATAAAATAGCCCTTGGAGTAGCTCACATCAAGCCATCCGTAGACCTTGGGTGGTGAATCTAACTTTGGGGAAAATTCAGATGCTGGCATACTGCCTTCAAAGTTCAGAATAAAAGGCAGTGTTCAGGACAGTAAGTGTTACCATTGGGTAGGAGAGAAGGAATGAATACGAAGAACTAAACGAGGTCAAAAAGCAGTTTGCAATGGTAAAACATATCAGATAGCAAAACCAGAAAGCAGGTGAATTTCAATAAAATGGAGTGCAAAAATTAAACCAGTGCATAAAAGAAGTATTTCTAAACTGTATTATAGGTACATCACCACAACCAGAACACTAGCAAAACCATACTGCTTTCATTGAAGAGACAAAGCGTAAGAAAAACATTAAGAGGAAAGAAGCCCAGTTGCACTACAAGCCAAAGTAGGTATTGCAAAGAACACAAGGAAAAGAAAGTCAGCTGAAAACCTGGTAAAACTCCTAAAACCAACATCAGTTATTTTTCTTTACACAGAAGAGCAAAAGCAAGACCTGCACTTAGAGATTTACAGAAGAAGGAAAAATTAACAGTCGATTGGTACATATGAAAAGGTGACAAAAAATTGATTCACTTTTAAGTAATGTCCCACGACTGATGAGGGCCAGTAAATTGGTTCTGTGTTCAATGCCATATTTATTTATCCCAGATTCCCCTTTCACTTCAAAATTATCTGGCAAGGCTAGCAAACGTTCCCATGTCATACAGCTAGGTCACATGTATGACTGGTTATGGATCAGAGGGCCATGTAAGCTGGACATCACCTGTATTTTAAGCAGATTTCCTTTGCTACAGATCGTGATGGATGGATAGGGGCAACCACCGCAAGAGAACCCAAGAGCCATAACAACGCGATCATAAAGGAGTACTTGACGAGGACAGAGTAGCACAATCAGCCTGTGATTGTCAGAAATTTAACGTTACTGAATCAGAGGGGGAAAACAGCAATTAAGCTAAAAGAGGCTGGAAAAGAGATTTTATGACAGTGCAATACACTACAGAATTTAGAATAAGCACCCGTTGACAAGGGCAAATACTGAAATACACTGTATTTCAAAACAAGGTAAGCCTACTTCAAGAGAATTAGAAGAGATATGTCAAGAACTGAAGGGAAATAAGCCAATACAAACACACACTGATTGGCATGAAGTCTTCTGTAGAAGTAGGAAAGGGCCACCCAGTACAGCCTCATTATGACACACTTAAAACCGAGGAGAAAAATATATTGTTGTGGCACCCAAAGGAAGGCAAGGATACTGGCTCAGAAACCTCAGCTGAACACCCTGGAAGTCCCTACAAAGAAAAAGCAAGCTTCATCTCATCAATACCATAGCTCTCTTGGTTTTGCTTGCTTAAGAAATAAAGCAAATTTAAAATCTGCTTGTTTTCTAGACCTGAAGATTTCTATAATCCCTGGCATTTTCCTATTTATTCACAGGCAACAATCACAGTACATTCAACCAGACATGGAAAAAAGTTTAAGAATGTTACTTCATTGTATTTTCAGGTTACAACACTTAAAAGCTTAAAAAATAGATAATCAGTTTTAACAAATACTGGAAGGACAAAGATGGTCCATTTTGTCAAATGCCCCAACATCACACATATTACATTTCTCTAATCCCAGAGTCAACAATACTGCCATTTCATCTTTCAACCTTTTAATAAAATGTATATATAAAAAAATTACCTGATTTCAGACACATATGCATAATTATGAAAGGGTGCTTGTTTTAGCGGATATCTGGGAAAGAAGTTCTCCCATAGACTTTGTTGGTATTTGGGGAGCTTTCTATTCCAGTTCTCAAAAAAACAAAACAAACAAACAAACCAAAAACAAAACCTATAAATATATTTGTTATTTACATATAAACCTTGATATTTAAACATCATCATAGATGAAAATAAGGACAAAAAAAAAGAACAGAAGAAAGGGCTGTCTTACTTTATGCCACACGCTTTTAAAAGACAGAGCAATTCTTAAAATGTTTCCTGATCTACGTTGATTCGTGCAATAACTGCCAAGCAAGATCCTGCTACTTTCACCTCTACTGCTGCCAACAGAATGAAATAGACAGGAGGATCAAGGTTTTAATTATATATATTAAACTATGTGTTGGCATAATAAAAACCTACAATGGAAGGCTATAAAATGTATTAATTCACCCAAGAATCTGTTCAAAAGGGGTAACTACAAATCTAGAAATGTGCTGTTTAGACTGCAATCACTGCTTTGGTAAATACCATTTCCCAAGCAGCAAAATATCCTGCTGTGTGTTTTAATATTCATTGACTTAATGTAATCGTCCTGATTAATAAGGAGTTGGCGGCTTTCAAGCCAGCCTTACAAGGAGGTCCTGGTATTTTCCCAGTCCAGGCAGGAAATCAATTTGCCCTTTCCGTTAAAGTAAGACACCACTATTTTATAAAGGTGTCCCCATGAATAAATGAATAGAATAGCCTGCCTGGGCCACACAGACCACTGAAAGGCTGCTTCTGACAGCAAAATGTATTTGAAAGCTTCTGGATCTGATCTGCATAGCCAGTGAGGCTAAGCACATGCTCGGTGTGGATTAGGTAGTGGGTCTCCTCTCCCAGAAATCCAGAGAATACACCTGACCTAAATCCAGCACTGGTGACAGGGCACGTCACCTTGTTTTCCTTAGAGCACCCTTGCATGCCTTCCAAAAGAGCAAGCAGCAAAAAGATAATGGAACTGCTTCACTAAATACACTGAGATACACCTTTGGGCAGGGGGAGGAGGGGCAGGGCAGAGGGGAGGGCTTAGACCTTTAAAACAAAGCAACAAGAAATAATTGAGACTAAACCAGGAAAAAAAGTCCCTGTAATTTTTTTAAAGCTCCCTCTAAGTGATAATACTGCATATAAAACTTTAAAGGGACTTTCTTAATTAATACAATATTAACTTATGTCTTAATAATAGAACAGCAGAATTTTAACTCTTCATAATAAACACATTAGCTTATTTATTCAGCATGAATAACGACAGACACTCAGTGTTAAAAGATACTCCAATCATCCCGCACAATGATGAATCAAGACCATGGCTATTATAGCTCGTCGTCAAGATGAAAAAAAAAATTTAGAAAAAATAAAAGAGTCTGAGTTGTACAATCACAACAGTGAACAAGATAAAAGTTAATTGGATGACTGCCTTCATTTCCATTTGCTAGAATCAGTACAGAACATGTTAGTAAGTATTTCTTTGCTTTCATGACAAGTCCATTCTTCAGCATACCTATCTGTGATTAGGCTAGGACTCCAGTATTACTAGTGGAGAAGCAAGACCAGCTCCTGCTCTGTCCCTAAATAGAGGAGCCAATCAAGAAAACAACACAAGTCAAAATTCCTGAGTGCTTCCCCTCCCCTCATTGTGCACGAACGTGATTTCACTCACAAACCCCACTGGCCAGAAGCACAAGCATTACTGTTAAACATGAACTGTCTATGCAAAAATGGGGTTTAAGGATCAGTAAAGCATCTCTACTGAAGTCCTTTATAAATATACAGTACTTCAGCCCAGTACAATCGTTAACTGGCCACAGGGCTTTCACGAAACGGCTCACTTCAGCAGAAAAGGCCAGAGTTTCATTCCCAGTGCCACTGGCCATTACCTGCAAGCATCAGTGCAGACAGCAATACACCCCATCCACTCTAACAACAGACATTCGCACGTGGTTTGGTAAGGAACTGGGTTAGGCTGTATCAGAAAAATCCTAGATGAATGCAACAACCTTCGTGGAAATATTAATCCTTATTTCAGATACAAGGGGGGTTTAGGTGTATTTTGGTTTACAGCTAAAGCACAGAAATCTTATTTTGCCACACCAACTTCAGCTACAACCACCTAAGACCCCTTCCCAGCCAGGACATGTTTGTTCTATGCAAACATTACACAGAGCAGAGGGCATTGCCTAAAGTCGTGTACTGCTCAACTGCGATTTGTCATCAGACACATCACAATTTTTCACGTTTTTAACGCTATCCTCTGCCGGTGGGTACTCAATAGGGATTTCAATATCATTTTTACTTGAACCATTGTCTTTACGCAGTGTAGAAAGGCAACTATCGTTTTTCTCAGCGTAGCCATTAGTTTTGGCCAGGGGAGGCTCCCGCTGACTGCAGCACAGCTGAGAGTCACAAGCTTTTGAGATACAGGGCGAGCTGCACAGTAGCTGAGAGGTCTTGTGGTCAATGTACTCGGGCTGGATGGTCACAGAATGGATCCCTGCTTCATGGAAAACCTTCCGTATTTTATAAGCAGCATCTTGGTAATCAGTAGGGGTCTGGCACTTGATATGAAGAGTAGCAATATTCTTCCCACCTGCAAGCTCCCAAACATGGACCTCGTGAAGGCTGCTAACCCCTGGTACGCGAGCTAGTCTGTCAGCTGGAAGACATAAGAGAAAAGTATTAGAGGCTTTGGTGTACTGGCTAATTACTAGCTTTCTCATCGAGTCCTATCCAAAAGCAGCAGTCTCCTAACTATCTTTTAAAAAGAGCTGTACTTAGTAAAATACGCCTACTTCCAGCTGCCTTCAGTTCAGCCTCCAGATGACCGCATAAGCAGGCCACCCTCTCTTTTGGGTTCACCCATCCCTCAGGGTCCTTAACGGCAATTTACCAGCTGTTTATAGAAGCAACGTTAGAGCATCCCTTCCTTGGCCAAGACCCCACATCTTCTGGTTTCTTTAGCCCTGAGCATGGTGGAATTCCAGAAGTACCCAGTGCTACCCCACAGTTAACCAGTGTGAACAATGCCGCAGAGCTACAAAATTAACCAACCTTAATGGAAATTTCTAAGCTGTTTCAGAAGCCTTTCAGAAGAAGCTGCTGCAGGGCTGGGAAATACTGCAATTCAGTGTTGTTTCCTTCACAAACACCCCACACAAAGCATTAACAGCTCAAGACCTGGCATTTTTGATGTATTGTTGGAATACCACATTCTCAAAATGCATGCTTTAACTAATCCAAAGAGATTTGAGTCATGTTGCTAGGACACAGGCATGTGACTATTTCTCACGGTTCTTGAGAATTTAGAGCCATTATGAGTAAATAGTCCAAATATGTCATTCCAGAAATAACATATGCCTTGAAATATATCATTAAAATCAATAGCATTTCAACAACAAACTTGACTTACTCAGTAGTTGCATATTAACACCTTTGGGAACCATCTGCAACAAAATAATTGAGGTCTCCTTGATAAGCGGGAATGCAGAAGACAAGATGATGAACACCATAATTATAGTCAGGCTTGGATCGATGTAGCACTGCCAATTACACGGAGCATCCCCCAGAGGAAGTACATGGAAGATTGTAGCAGTAACTACCACGACCACAGATCCAAGTGCATCTCCCATAACATGCAAAAGAACACCTGAAACAAATGGCACAATTTCCATTAGTGGGTTGGGGTATTTTTGTGGCAGGCGAGGGGGGAGAGTAAAGGTGCATTTTTCAAGTCTGTTCGGCTTGACATGAAAAACACAGTATTCCAACCACTAAGATCATAAATAAGGTTCTCAAGAACAGCTTTCAGAAGAAAACAGCAAGGGAAATACCGACTCTGAACCACAGCTGCTTAAGTGGGATGCATTATTAAACATGTAGGGTAGGCTAGCAACTGTGGTCCAACTGCAATGCCATGGCAACATAAAACGTGTTTTCTTAAATGCCTGCATTTATTAAGATATCCTGGCACATTAAATCTCAATTCTCAATTAAAAATTGATGACAATCTATCCATTCTACCCTACAAGCTAAGAAAGCTACAGATCACCCCCAGTAACACTTGCTCTCCTCCATCAGCTTCTGTAACGCTGTTGAAATCTGAAAAATTACCTAAGTGAAACCTAAGCCCATTCTTATGGCTCCAAACGCCCCTAAATTTTCAGATCAATCTTGACTACTAGTCATTAAACCTTGTACCACCAACACTCAGACCCCCTCCCCTAAAGAAAAAAAATAAAGAAAAAATCAGAATCTGGTTGGAGAGTTAGTCATATGGACACCACAGTTTAATATCTGCCTGTACTATTCTAACTTGAGAGGAACGCACTTTTTTACATCTATAGGTATGTTTTGGCACAAAAGATAAAGACACAAACAGGCTCTTGTAGGAACACATTTTTAGCTGCCCTTTCAACTACAATGTCCAAAGTAATCTTCTTGATAGAAAGTTACAATAATCTAAGAACTCCTTTTAAAACAAAAAACAAAACACCACACTTACATAATCTTCACTCTTCCTATCATTGCTCAAAAGCAATCTAGTTTTGTCAGTCTTTACTGTTCAGTCTCCGATTTCACTCCAACCCATGTCTAATTTGTAACATCTCTAAATATATGAAGTTAATTTTTGTCAATACTTTGTATTCGGAGCCTGTGAGAGAATAAAGTGGACCATCTCCTTTTAACATCACTTCCTCTGGGCTGGAGAACCTATGGGCGGCTCCCTCCAAAACACATTAACAACATAGCAAAGAATTTTGACTCTTTGGTGATGACGGATGCTGGATGAGACCTAGAGCCTTGCCCATGCTGCTGTTTCTTGCCAGCTCTGTGCATGAACGTTGATTTTCAGAGTAAGAAATGTTCCTCTGAATCACTTGGGTCAGATAAGCAAGTAAAAACTCCCAATGAGTGCAGCTCTTTCTGCCAGAGTCAGGAGTGGTTTGCCCCATTTGGCAGACTCCCACAGGGCTTTACTCCTCCTAACAGTGTTGCAGTGTTTCCTTTCCATTTACAAATAATCCTGATTCAGCACGGGCTATCAGTTACTGCACTAACAAGACGGACAGGCAGAATGCAATTGCCAAGGCAACTAACTAGAGAGCACAGCTTAAAAAGAACAGGAAAACGTTTCAGAAAAAAATCTTTTGAATTAAGAAAAAAAAAAAAAAAGTAAGCATGTCAGAATTATGGTAAATTATGAATGGAGAATACAGAATTCGGAAAATGCTTATTTTACATTATTAACATCATTAATGTGTACATCTTGGTTACACATCACATAATGAGGGCCTAGACAGAAATTAACCCCTTTCCCTATAGATCCCTAAAAGCTATGGTTATAAGACAGAACTGGAAATGAATTTTTATTAAATAAAGTCAGTACGGTAAGACCACAGATAATGCAGTTTCCAACAGCTTGTGTCAGAAAGACTGAACTACTCTGCATATGCTCAAGAAGCAAAAGGAATAATTTTACACTACAATAACCCAGTCAGGCAGAGCGTCTGGATTCCTGTTCCTACCACTTTTAAAATCACGGAACCAATTTCCCCACCAATCCATTTTGTCCAGCCATGTTTTTCAGGGAGGCTCCAATTCTTTAATGCACAGAATTTTTTGCCAAGTGATTATGAAATAAGTATAGCTATGTAACTAACTTACAGAGCAAACAAAAACCACAGATTTTGAAACAGAATTTTAAAGACATACCTGTAACACTGGCTAAAGAAGCAATATTTGTAAGGATGATAAAAGTAGATTTTGCAAAGATGACATATTAAAGTAGCACTTAGAGGAAAAAGTCTCTCTTTAAAAAACAAAGACAACAGGTATCTTAAAAGAACCAATACAAAACTCCTTATCCTTCAGACATTTTTGAAAGTTTCCAGCATCATTAGGCCTAAGCACTGTCGCTCAGGCAAGTGAGGCCTTCTCTGTACACACTCGTTGCCTTCTTGGCCTTCCCCCCTCCATCCCTGGAAGCGGTGGTCTGCTTTCACTGCTCCACCTCTCTTACCACTATAACACCTTAATATCCAGCGACACCAATTTCTAGACATCCAGGAAAGCGTTGTGGCTCTAGCACGTGGTTTGATTTCCAAAGCGTCCTCCCTTACAGACACATTTGTGTGACTCTCAAAAACACTTTTGGAAGGCAGGTAGACAGGTAACACGCACACAAGAAAAACCAAGTGCCTGACTGCCATGTCGATGGCTTAAGCTGAATTCATGGGATGCCAACTTACAGGACTTCGAAGGAATATCAGATGCTGCTGCGTGACCATAAGAAGCCTGAAACTACCATTCTGTTCCAGCTTTCTGACAGCCCTGTCCTTGGGGATAGACTCAGTGTTGAATATGCTCAAAGATACCTGCTTTTGGCGCTGTTTAGAATAGGTACGTAAACGCGGATGCATATAAACACCTATTCAAAGAGGGGGAGAGATGCTTAGTTAATTTGTTCCTAGAAGTAGCTCTACAGTTTCACTCCACAGGATACCCAGAGAGCTGCTGAATTACAGCTTGGGAAGGGCTGAGCCTGTCACAGACTCTTCCAGGGACAGGTTCACAGTTCAAGGACCTGGAAAAACACTGAGCTGAAGTGCCAGTTTCAGCACCTTTTTCAACGTGCTCCCTACAAAACATAGTTACCCTCAGGATTTAAAGAAATTCTATTTTCTGTCCAAAATAATTTTAAAGTTGAAAATTGCTCAGCTGCTACAGAAGTGACATTCCAAAAAGCGCCTCATAGGTACCTGCTTTCTTTCCTATAAGGCCTCTAGTGACTTGAGCTCGGTGCAGGAGGCTTTGCCTCCTTTCCAAAAAGTTCAGCTGCAGTCTTCTAAAGAATTCAAATCAAAACGTAAACACACTCAGAGCCAAATCAGCACCGCGCTATTCTGTTATTACCAATGCTATGTCATACAACCAAAACCTTTCTGCTAACACTAATTTGGCCCATATACATAGAAGAATCCTGGGCTTTTGCTCCCATTCTTACTGATATTTGGAGGGGGAAGTAAGTCTGAAATGGAACCCAGAAAATGTTTAAAGTTAATATAATATTATCAGTATACTCCCGTGCTGTACCTCTGATGTTCAAGGCTTCAGACTTTCTCTGTCTTTTCTTCTCAGGCCCCTCTTCAGGGCTTTTTTGGTCATTTGGTGAATCACCTGCATTCAAAGAAGAAACGCTGTGTTGTGTATAAGGTCTACAAACAGAAAAAACATCATCCTTCTCAAAACCAACTTATTTCAAAGATGACAAGAAGAAACAAAAAAGCAAGCCAAAACATTTTGCACGCAGGTCTCCGAGGAACGCCTCCCTCCCCCATCCCGAGAGGACACCCAGCAGCCCGGTGTAAAGTACAAGGTGAAAGAGGCGGCGGGTGTCGGAGTGAGCTTAGTGACACTCCCCACGGCCCACGGGCGGGCTTGGGGCTCCGAAAGGGCCCGGAGGATGGGTCCAACAGCTTGGCGGGCCCCGGGGGCAACGAGGAGAGGGATGGGGAAAGGTGCGAGGGGTGGGGAGGGGAAGGCTGGACGGCGAGGCGAGGCGGCGAGGATGCAGCCGAAAGGCACCTGCTTCATCTG
>JMFS01051281.1:0-17243 GCA_000699545.1 Podiceps cristatus
AAAAAAAAAAAAAAAAAAAAAAGAGGCAGGCAGATCATCCCTCAACTTCTCCAAACCTATTCGTAAGGTAAAATAGTTTAATTTACCCCGGAAGGAGTGACTGTGGAGTTGGCGTTGGCCCATTCAGGGCATACAGGCTGATACTGCTGATCCCACTGCTCCCCATGCTGCCAGAACTCTGGGCAGACTGAGCACTGCGGTCTTGGTAATTCAGTGGAAGGCTCTGAGGCCTGGCATAGTAATAAGGGGTTGAGTGAGCATCCCGTGGCAATGCTTGAGCAAAAAGTGTGGCATAACTTGATACCTGAAAAGGAGAGAATTTGAAGAGGGAGGAATAAAAAGAAAAGATTCACAAATGGCTTTATGTCTTTAGTTAACAGGACTGTAATATTCAAGAATGCAAAAAATAAATGGAGACCATGCTTATGCAAAGGAAAGCTTGTTGTTACAATTATAATGACAAAAAAGCAAGTCCCTTACAGTGAGCAAAAGTACTTTTAGCAATATAGCTTAGTTTTTTCCCCACAAATTGTCACTAGCAATAGCTGCAAAAAGCACTTTAGTGCTAGCAGAGCTGCAGAGGAGGAATATTGCTCTCCCTACTCCATTTCAAACTCATTAGCACATGAAGCAGCACATTAGCACATTACACCATCAAGCAGAAAGCAAACAAAAAACCCCACCTATTTAATAAAGTTCCAGCTTCAGCACTAAATGTTGGAAAGCTCAATTTTACATTTACTTAGCATTAAAAAAAAATTACACAAAAAAATTTACAGATACTTGTTTCAAGTGTGTTCTTCCTTTCAGCCCAACACACCACCACCACAAACACAACCTGAGGTGTTGGTTAAGTCCAGATAGTGAGTCTTAATGACATCTAAAATAAGCAACACACACTTAACTGTTTTTCAGAAGTGACAAAGGTCTCCTGACCTACCTTGTTAGACTGCTTACGTGGATCCTCACTAAGGCTAAGCAGGAGGTAGAGTATGGACCATTTGTTTTTCAAAATGCCCTTTAAAAAAAAAAATGAAGACAAACAGAAATGAGTTTGTTTTAACTCTCGATAATAATGGTTGTTTTTTTTGTTGTTTGGGGTTTTTTTTAATTATTCAGCCTACTAACATGTACACATATAAATCAATTTTCCACACAGCTAAGACCAACTCAGAGCCACATTGTCAAGTAAACTAGGAACATGCAGTGCAGCCTCTTTATTGCTAATTTTATGGATTTTCTCCATTGTGTTCAAATCACGAACTCCCACCTGCTCGGAGATCAGCAAGTACACTCAATTTAAAAGTGACAACTACTAAGAAAGTTTATACAGAGTTGAGCTTTTACCAGCATTTCCACACACACTATTTAAAACACCTCAGACATGAATGCAACTTTAACCTGAAGGTGAAGAAGGAAACCTTTTGATACAGTTTTAAGCAAAGAACTGTCTTTACTTTTCCTTTACTCTCCTTTATAGGCAGGCTTCAAAAGTTCGAGGGCTTCAATTTCTATTGCTTTAAATGCCATATAAGAAACCAACCACAACTTTGACAGCTTAAGATAGAAACACTGTTATCATGAAACTTGAGGAATATGCAATATAGCCTCTAGCAAACAGACAAATATACAGATACAGAGTGTTAGAATAACACTCTCAGCAGCTTTAGATCTCAGCAGAAAGCTTACCAGCAGAAGACAGAACAATGCTAAAGTCCAAGCTACAAAAAGAACACCTGAAGAGAAGACTTACAACAAATATTAAAATGTTTCTAAATATGTTACTCCATAGTTCTGCGACCCTAACACTCACAGCCGGATTGATCAAGGACATAGAACCTTATAATGGAGATTAAGTAGTCAAGTAAGTCAAAGAAACCCATACAAGTTCCCTCACAATACTGATTGGACTATGGTCTAGAATACTAAGCAATGTTGATAAAGGAAACTTTAGTTATACCAAGATTCAACAAAGATTCCATCCCTTATGAAGCAATGTAATTCAGTGCTATTAGTCTTGCAAAAAGCACTTTCAAGGTCACTTTGTTATTCTCTTTTTTAAACACATTTTCATTCTCACCTTTTTCTGTTTTTCCTGTTTCTCCACAAATTATGCATTCGTGTGAACATATTACATAGTGTAAGAATTTTGGCCACAGAACATTTCTTTCTTCAGGGCAGAGCCCACTAACCAAACCTACCAAAGCTCTATAATACTGTTTAAGAGCGGGAGACATTCTACATTGTTATGTGGAGCAGAAGTCTATTACCTTCTGCTTTGATCTCAACAACAAGCAAAAATGTAGAGGTATTACATCTGCTGCAAATAACTAATCCAGCAACTCATTAACAACCGCTGAAGAAGGAGCAGCAACATTGTCACTTCTTCTATTGGCCAGGATAGAATAAGCCAAGAATCATGCTTTGCTCAACTGGCAAGCTGCCACTGAAATAAGCGCTGACCTCATTTTCTCCTTAGAGTAATGGATGAAACTAAGTTAAAACAGATTCACATGAGCTTTTTCCTTTCTCCTGGTTGCCTTCAAGAGAATTGCTGGAGGAAGAAAAAGCCTCGTTGATTCAGAAAACACTTATTCCTCCTGTGCCCTTCCTTAAGTTCACGGGGAAAATACATGATTGTTCACCATGAGTAATAAACCTAACAGTAGATTGAATAATAATTGGTAGAGTGAGTTTTAAAGGAAGCAGGATTCAGATGGTACCATTTCATGTCCCCAAGATGCTAGCACAGAAACAAAGGCAGAAGGTTAAAAGAATCTTAAACGTCTGTGCAGGCAGCAAAATATGAGATAAATAATGTAAGGTTGTATTACATATTTGGAAGAATAACCAAACTGATATGAACACAGACAAAGCATTTTGTTTCCACGTTTACAGCCATCACGCTCTGCAGCTCATAGTAAAAATAAAAGTAACTTATAAACTTTTTCACAAAAACTACAAAGTGGTTGAGGTTGGAAGGCACCTCTGAAGATCATCTAGTCCAACCCCTCTGTTCCAAGCAGGGTCATCTACAGTAGGTTGTCCATGACTCCATCCAGTCAGGTTTTGACTGCCTCCAAGGATAGAGACTCCACAACTTTCCTGGGCAACCTGTTCTGGTATTCAACCATCCTCTCAGTAAAAATATTGTTAATGATCTGAGCACTCTCCAAAACAACTCTATAATGTCAGAAGGATGCATGTGTGCTTTCAGTTTCTTTATTCTTTATACATATATTACACTACCTGTGAACTGAGTTTTCTGTAGAGTTCTGAAAACAAAGCAGCATCTGCTTCCCTTCTTTGCCGCGCAACTGCATATATAAAAAAAAGAAATATAGATTTAAAAGTTGAAAAAATAGTACAATAGTCATGTCTGAAATTATATATTTGTGGTAAACTGGAACACCCAAGAAAGTGTAATGATGTTTAACTGTTTCTCACTATTTACTCATACAGTTTTGCCTGTTTTCATGTTATCTGCATTCCAGCCATGAAAATTCTTGCATCAGAATGTAAGTACAATGTAAGTACCTGTTTTTCTTAGACCAATAAACACCCTCTCAATAAGTGCCTTTTTAAAGTCTAGTCTGCCATTCTGTAGGTTTAGGGTATTAAAACATAACTGAAAGCAGATATAGGTTAAAGAACGCTATAAAGCCATTCACAAAACTAAGTGTAACTGTTCCTATTTTAGGCAACAAAAGTAAGAAACAAAAGTAGTAATGCCACTTGCTCAAAGTCAAGCAGAATTCCAAGGTCACACAACTTTTAGATATTAAGAAAAATAGCAGTCTCAATCACTGCCAGTTACATAACAGAAGCCTTTGCTGAGAGGAAAAATATCTTCAAGCTTTAAGATGTCTTCAGAAAAGCCATGTTACATCAGAAAGAGCCATGCTTAAAAAGCAAACAAACAAAACACATCTGAAGAACCCTTAATAACAAAAAAATGCTGTTAAATGTTAGAAATGTTAATTAGCATCAAAAGCCCCTACTATGTACATTTTGCCAAATAAGTCACTTCCTGCACGGTAACTCCAAAATAAATGTAAAGTTAGAGGTATATATCCAGTCACTTGTCACATGACCACTGACATCAGGCTACAGGGTGAAGCTGGGGAGAAGGAAGATGAGGGAGATAGCACTCTTCAAAACTCCTGGCAATAGGCCCCAAGTATACATGCTGTGCTGTCTAATAGTAGCCAAAGCATGTAGAAACTCATCATGATGAAAGTGTATACTGTCGATTCCAGTGCTTTGGAGTTGCATCTAGAGAAATTCTGATGGGCTTATTTGCCTACAGCAAGACATAGAAGCTCTGCGTTGACAAAAAACACACGTGTACTTTAAAACAGTTACAACCACTGACTTCAGTTACCCTAATTCCATCTCCCTAACTGAATAGTCAAAGCTCAAATATGAAGCTTTAATTTAATTAGCATACTTCAAGTAACTGTTTCTGGACCTTCTACTGTAGACCAGATAATCTGCTGAAAGCCATATTTGGCTTTAAGAAGAATGCATCACATCCCCATTTGATTCACACAGTGCAACACTTCACTCGGAGCAGGATAGCGCACAATGGAACGTAACTGCAACGTAACTTACACTGTCATGGTCTAATGTTTTGATTTTGAGAAGGTGGTTGCACATAAACTTGTAGAGAAACTGAAGGCAAGAAATATCAGGTAAGTCACAGACAATTCCATCAATTCCCAGGATGCTCATTCAGCAAGTTTCACACAGGTGCTCATGAAATTAATTGTGCCAAAGTGTAGTATTTCTCAAGTACACATTACAAAAACATCAGTCTTCTAAAAAAACTATGAATTCATGAAGCCTGAGTGAAAGGAGTGCAATATTAATTGTTCTTTATTTTCATGGTGGCTAAAACATGACATAAATGGCAGCAAGGGAAGTCTAAGCTGAGCATTCAGAAAAGTCTGAGCTGTGAATACAAATAGCCACTCAGGAATACTAACTAGGGAATTAATGGAATTTCCACAATGAGATTTTCAGTGGGTAAGCATTAATAACAGATTAGGTAACTATCTGCAAGGCAGAATTATCCCATTTTCAGAGGAATAAACTGATCAGATAACTTCTTCAAGAACTTCCATTCCTATTTCTAAGAAGGAAACAAAGATGCACTTACGTTCCTTCTTGATTTTCTCTGCTACAAGAAATTCATCCCGTTCAACGGTGGGAGCAAAGTTACTTCCAATAACTCTCACTGCATACTGAAACTGTTGAGCTGCATCAGCTGAAAGAAAAAGGAAAATTCTCTCAGTTAAGCAGAGTGTTAAAATTCTATTGAAATAATGTTTTTAAAAAGTTAGACACGAGATTACATGACTATGGCTGAATGCCAGATTCAGATAGTATTATACTATAATCATTAGACACACTTCTAACCAGAGGGCAGTGAAGTCCAGTTTACCTATGGGCATATTATCAATGCTACACTTCAAACACACTCACGGGTATACACTCCACAAAATAACTCCACTTAGATTTGTGAATAAGTCTTTCATGTTCTATGCTGATGGAAGAGACACCTAGGCCTACCCAGTTATGAGAGGGGATTAGCTGGCTCTGCCCTTCCCCACAGGCTGAAATGCTGTGGGACTTGGCACAAAGTCGCAGAGTTCAGCCCACACCTGGGAACAACACAGCCTTGTCCACCAGGCACCAAAACTGGATTTATCCTACCCATTGATCTTCACTCAGATATGCACAACAGTGGTTTTACCAGTTTGTATGCTGGTTTGGGGTGTCTTGTTTTTAAACCAGTTTACATGGTTTCACCACTTAGGTTCAAAGCTAGCTCAGAGATATTGGCCTCATATTCCAATGCATAGTATAGGTATGAACAGAGAGGTCACAAGCCAGCGACCTCCCTCCACCATTTCTTCATCATGCAATAATTCTGTTTTTAATACTGTTGCTGACCAGTATTGTTTTAGTGAAAAAAATCTCTGCTTTTTGAGCAGATTAATAGTCTGGTAATGTTGAATATCAGCTCAGTATTAATGCCTCTATAGCATAGTCATATTTCCATTTAATGATCTAAAAAAAAAAAAAGATAACTGTACAGACATGTCAAGTGCCCTTAGAAATTGTTGGATAAATTCTACTCCTCTTACAGGAATAACTGTAATAACATAAGGGGAAAGGTACATAAGAACAAGTAAGTGTAAACATGTGGTGTCAGCTACTTGAATCCTCACCCTTCCTGACTTCAGGGAAAAAAAAAAAAAAAAAATCATCATCGAAGCAATACTGCTTATTAAGCCTGGTTTGTACATAACAATTTTGTGCATAAATGAATCAGACTACTTGTGTTTTAGTCAGTCAACCAGTCAACTTTCAGAGAAAATTGTATGTAGAGTAAGGTAGCAATGGTTCTCCCAAGGAAAAAGAAAGGATGCTGGCCTGGACAAATATGTACAAAAGGAACAGAAAAATTCATAGATTCATAGAATCATAGAAAGGTCTGGGTTGGAAGGGACCCCAAGGATCATAGAGTTCCAACCCCCCTGCCACAGGCAGGGACACCAACCTCCAGGCAAAAATGGAATAGGGTAAAGGTCCATTAGAAGCAGAGGTATATTAAGTGTTGAATAATCTCTTAAATAATATCTACAATTAAAAAAAAAAATCACCTCAGAGATACTGGGAGGCAATTATTGATTAAATGCATGAAAATCTCCAGAAATCTATGGAAAGGAAAAAATTGAAATCAGAATGACCTACATTCTATTTCAATGCCCATTTTTGACTGTCATGTGATTGAAATGCCAGCCACTGGTCCTTGTCTACTAGAATACAACTGTAGACCAGCAAATATTAACCAGTTCCCCACAAAGCAGTACTTCACACAACCAGGAAAAACATCTGCTCAGACAGAATCACTAATATCTAACAGTATTTGCCAACACTGACGACAAAAGGGTATTGCTCTGCTTTCAGGGAAGAAAACACCAATATCCAGACTACTTTAAAGTCACAAATCTGCATGATGTAAGCGCCCCCAAGAACAAGAGTTCTACTGTTAGACTAAGCAACCTTTCATTTGCAATAAGGACTTTAAACCACAAATATAAAATAATTTAATCATTCAGCTATTGATGGCTTAAACTGAACTGATAAATCAAGTGGGAAGAGTATCAGGACGTGTTTCTGAGTCATTCTTATGTATAATGCATGCCATTACAGAGCAAATCAAGATTTCCAAAACTATTATGCGAGGCAGATTAAAGTCAAATACTGGCACCAAGTTATCCAAAACAATAGTCAGAGATTTATCTTTCCTTAATTCCTCAACTGTGTACCTCACTGGAGTTAGGCAAGAACTAGGCTTTACTAGTAACTCTTACATATTTTTGGCATGTTGTTACAGTTACATAGGCTAAAAATAAAATTGCTAAAGTTCCAGGTCAAGCACCCTGGATGAACTAAAGTCAGGAGAAGGATCAAAGGTTGATACCAAAGTAATTTATCTGTGATGACATGCTTCTAGATTAAATAGTAAAACTTCCTCACTGATCATCCACTAAAAAGCAGGAGAGAATGGATATCCAGTAAACTAGTTCAATACAAGTTATAGAAAACCATAAAAAGAAAGAAAGAAACAATTAAAAAAAAGTAGATGTCGTCTTAAAAAAAACCCAAACCAACACACACACCCCCTAACCACAACAAAGTCACAAGAACTTTCCCCCTACAGTTCCTCCTCGCTCATTAGATGCATTACCCGGTTTTCTAAGGAAAATTATGTTCTGAAATTAACTTCTATGTTCATCTGCACCAACTTAGGGATTGCCCTTTAACTTTTTAATTTATTTTTAAACAAATTTGATAGAGGTCTCAGGAATACCAAGTTAAAGAGGTTTCACATAAACTGGAGACTGGTACAACAAACATCCAAAACCACTCTCCCTGGGGGAGAGATCGCAGCAAAAGTTCAGTAGTTAAGTATTCCCTCTGGTCTGCCAGCACAGAATTAGCCGTATCAGGTACTGTCTGCATCCTGCCCAGACCTTAGCCAGCGAGCACTAAGGCACAGAGACCTGGAGAAGGAGGGAAGAGGTATGTCTGAAATGGAAGTACAAGCTGACAGTATTGCAGCTGAGAAATGCAGGGGGGTTACTGAGGAGAAGACATGTGAAACAAATCCACAGGAAAAAAATAGATAACTTTACTGATTGAACTCATCTTCCATACATTTATGATCTTGCAGTACATCACAGAATGCTTATCTTAATAAGCTTAAGTTCTAATTCAACTTAATAATAAGTTGAATTAGAAAACATGTAGTTGATTCAAAAAGTCAAATAATTTTGCTACATCTGGACAATTGAGCATTATTCATTCAGCTGCTTCTGCTAACTTTTCAGTACATGCTACAATTTATACTGTGACTATCAGTAAGCCCAATGCTTGGAGAAAAAATTAAAAATCAGAGCATTACATTTTATTTATTTACACTGATCAATGCACAGACTTCCATGTAAGCAATACTGTATTTACTGTCTTTATTCACTTTTTAGAAATTCTTTGGCTTCTGAACAAAATGTTTCACATCAGTGTTTCAAAAAGATTTAAGTGCTACATTTCCTCTCTGTTGCACCCTGTGGTTTTGGGGGTTTAGACTAAATCCAAGTGAACTAAGACCCACACACCAAGAAATTAAGGGGTTTACTGTCTCTGGCCACCTGATGAGATAATTACAAAACCCAGCAAAGGTAAGTACAAAGTCTCTAGAGACTCTATGGAATTTCATTTCTCCAGAAGAAATGACTCAGAAAAATGGCTAAACATTGCCACAAGTTTGGGTGGGTTGTTTGTGGTTGGTTTTTTTTGTTTGTTTGGGGTTTTTTTTGTTTTGTTTTGTGGTTTTTGTTTGTTTGTTTGGTTTTTTTGGTTGACAATGTTAGAATAGGGATTTACCTCAAAATAATAGAGGAAAATTATGGACTTTGCCATTTCTGTGTTTTCCAATCTGCCTCTGACACTAGAGCTTTTAAAAGACTGCCTATGCTGTAGTACAAGGGAATATTGATGGCAGGACTGAAAGAAACACAAAAGTTTCTGGACAGAAACCTTGATGATTTAAACATAAGTCCTCAATCCAATAAAAAAACCACAACAGATTCATAATAAATACCAAGTAGCAGGATTTTTCCCTGTAATGGGGAAGTTTTAAGATAGATATATAACCTTCTAGTTCAACACCAACCATAGCAAGGCTAGTTAAAGCACAGAAACTTAGTATTTTTTTTCCCATACTGCCCCAACAAGGCATCTGAGAAAGATCTCTAGTTGAAAGACTACAGCTCCATCAAAAAATTCTGATTACTAAACCTGTTACATAACTTTGTGCCATATGGTTAGTAATCTGCTCTGCTATTTAGATTTGTACTGGCAATTCCGTAACATCAAGAGGTGTCAAGAGGATGGGGCCGGACTCTTTTCTGTGATGCCAAATGACAGGACAAGGGGTAACAGGCACAAGCTGGAACACAGCAAGTTCCATATAAACATAAGAAAAAAATTCTTTACCATGAGGGTGACCAAGCGCCAGCACAGGCTGCCCAGAGAGGTGTGGGGTCTCCTTCTCTGGAGATATTCAAACCCGCCTGGACGCGTTCCTGTGCAGCCTGCTCTGGGTGACCCTGCTCTGGCAGGGGGCTGGGCTAGGTGGTCTCCAGAGGTCCCTGCCAGCCCCTGCAGTTATATGATTTTGTGTAGCAAGACTCCATTTATATTGTATTTTACTCAGATTTTCATGTTTTATTCATAGCAAGTCCAGCTTCTCTTTTACAAATGAAACCCCCTGCTGTGGGAGTTTCTTCAGCAGATTATTTCTTATAAGCCAGTAAAATAACATCAGTACCTAAAGTGATTAAACATAAATTAATACAGATATCTGTCAGTAAAATAAAAGATTCACATAGTTTATAGACACATTCAATTGCTTCCCTCCTCAAAGAACAGACATTATGACGGCAGAGAGGCTTAAAAGACGCAGCTACGCACCTAGGTATGTGTACATCCTCCTTCATCAAAAAGCCATTACAGCATGAATCTATTATATAACAGCAAGCTCACCATATCTGATACATGAAATTGATGCAGCTGTTTGCAGGGTAAGGGGGGGGAAAAACAACACTGATCGTGACTTGTCTTCCAGGTCTGCTCAGAGCAGTGAATGCAGGTAAAGACAGCCCCCCCCCCCCAACCATGTCCCTTAAGTAATACACACATACATACACAACTAATGATACTGGTAAGCAGCCATACAGCTGAACAGGGAAACAGCACTTGGAAATTAAAAAAAAAAAAAAATTAAAACCCTCTTCTTCGAGCAATCTATTAATAATTCAAAGATCTATACTCCACCTAGCCATTCACATGTTCCTACAAACAATGCAGTATTAAAACAGAACTGCTTCAGAAGGCAGATAACAGCACTTTATAACTGCAGAAAATACAAGTGTAGCACATGCAAAAAAATAAAAACAATGCATACGAAGAATTCGGTCGTGAAGCAAGCAAGTAGAAACAGGACAAAAGGTGAAGTTTAAAGGAAAAGTTCAAAAGACAAAGAGAAATTTGGCCAATATATTTCCAAGAAGCCAGTATTTCAGAGGAAATGCTGAAATTCAGCAAGTCTTTTGCTAAAAATAAGCTTCTAACATTACCTATAACTTTAGGAAGTGAACTAAAATTCACTTTACAGTTCTATACATTTCTTTCAACATTGTCAGTTGTAGGTCTATTGAAGTTTACAGTGGAAAAGAACATAAGTAGTAATTGAAACATTGTTTCCAAACATTAACTTATCATAATTGTGAGAAAGCTGGTTTCCTGGAAATAAGACACTAGGTTACTTTAATTTGTCTGTAAGGATAATTTCTAAACTATAGGACAATTCTAAAGAAAGCTTATCTCAACCAGACAGTAACCACTTTCTTGAAAGACTTCAGAGATTAGCAAACTCTCTCCACCACCTCTTCTTCCAGTCAGCTGTCCGTCATCCCAGTTTTGCTTAAATGCAGATGTAAAATTACTGTAACACAATTACACCCTAAACTGCATTCAGTGCTCTGTGCATGCCATTGACCTGCTAAGAATTACTGCTGCACAGTACCCGGACACAGGTGCTGCCATCTAACACAGCCCGAAGAAAAAATACTGAGTTTGTCAAGACAGTAATCTGCTGTATCTTCTCTGTTTAACTACACCAAAACTTTTACATCAGTACAAATTGTTACCAGGAAAAGAAAAAAGCAATTGCATTAACATTATGTCATATACTGATAAACTAAAATACTAGTTCAGAAACTAGTTGAAAGCAAAACTGCTTCTTTCTGTAGAAAACACTGTGTTTGAGAAGTGTAATTTTATGACCAGCCCAGTTAAGATGTATTCCTGCAAAAAAATTTATTTTGCATCAGTCTTCTGTTTTAGTCAGCTACCTTAAACTTCTGTTATAAGTTCATTTCTTTCAGAAGGAAAAAAAATAGTAAAAACAAATCATAAAATAGGAATGTAAAAATATTCTGTTCATGCAAGTTCTTATTTGAAGTGTTTCAAGATAATTCTTAATTAACCATCTTCCCAGTCTCCACACTCCTCCCCTACAAAGGGCAAAACCCAACAAACTCAGAAAATAAAATGTAAAGCACACACATTCCTATGCCTTTCCTTACTTAGAAGTTGTCCACAAACTTTGAAGCACAGGAAACAACTATTTAATTCTGTTAATATTGCTGGCTCTTGTATTCTCAGTAAACATGTTTTTTTTGAAGGAATGTCCCACTGGACTACCAGCAATTCGGTCACACAATCTTCTCGGAACTTTCCCCTTGCTGTGAATTTTTGCTTAACTTCTCAACTTGCATTTCCTTCTGTTACTAGCACAGGTAAAAACCCCTCCATACTACCTTTTGAACGAACTCTATGCTTTCCCCACACCATGAAAATTTTTGAACGAACTCTATGCTTTCCCCACACCATGAAAATTTAAGCTCTATTCCAAAAAATAAAATTAAACCCCCTCACCTACATACAACAATAACAATCCCCTGCAAGATTACAGAGATTAAATGAAAGCCATAAGACTTCATGGAGCAAACTGCACAAGTCTGAAATACTACATTCTAGAGCATACACATCCCCAGGAGCACTCTGACACAGGAAAATCTTGTTAGGATTCAAAAACAAATAGATGTAGCTTGAATATTTACAGCGATACCATTTGATTCCATTGGAGGCACTAAGAGTTCTTACAACTGACAAGCTTGTAGGGCAGTCTACAAAAGTCCCTAAGATTACCAACAGGTTTGTGAAAGACAGCTAAGAACAAGAAGCTTTTTGTCAGAAGGATTAAATGTCCAAAGAGAGGCACGCAACCCTTCATGAGTGCTGTAGTCCACATATAGGGGGGTGAAGCAAACAACATAGAAACTACTACATAAGCAGGCAAGCTCTCTGCAAGATAGGTATTAGTGTAGAAGTGAGGTGGATAACCTGGATAAACACAGAAAGACTCATAATGCAAAACCAGTAACAAGTTCTTCGACACTGTGAGGACACGAGGAAGAAAGAGTCAGCAATGGCTGCAACTGCAGAGATCCCCAACTAACTGCAGTGGGTGACTGCAGACAGACAGTGCCATGGGAAGGGAGCTTTACACTCTTACTTGAGAGCTGGCTAAAGCACTGGAGGTGAAAGCTTTCAAACCTTAGGTTCTACCAAAAAAAAATTAGGTTGATTTTTTTTTTTTTTTTAAATACAGTTCTTCCACATAACTCAGCAGAGCTTGTAATGAATTTCTCAAGAAGCATAGCTATTTGCAAAAACACCCCAGTAACTAGGTGCATGCAGCTGACTGATTTTGGAAACTAAGCAAGCCATCTACTTAGTGGATGGTATCAAAAAAGGAGGAAAAGAGAGAGAGGATAGCTTCACCACCGCGAGCCTCTGCAGTCACATTCCATCAGAACAAAAATTCACTTCAACATAAATCTTTAACAAGCGGGGAAGGCAGAGGCCTTCTAAGGCCATCACGGCTAAAACGAAAGAATCCTTGACGGAGCTTATTGTTTGCTGGGTTTAAGGAAGGCTTCAGGCTTCGGACTGCAGAATGTAGACACCAAGGCAGGTAAGATCTCTCATCCAACATTAGCTGTAAGTGCACTATTATGATACAGACATTATATAAATGGAATCCTTCAGCTCCTTACAAAGCCATAGCTTCCTCAGGAACATAATAAAACTCAAGTGCTGAGAAAGAACATAGCCAAGTAGATCAAACCTTCTGAAGTACAAACTCAGGGAATGTACAGGCAGGAAGAACCATTAGATCTTCAAATCTCAACTCCTTTCTATTATTTACCCATTACATTTCACCCAACTACATCAGTACGTTGTATTTTACTGGAGCACTTATTCCAGGAAGGTATCAAATACTAGGATTTCAAGAAATTCACAGCAGGCTAACTAAACAAATGGTTAAAAATGGCTGTTTGTGCCTAGCTTCAGCCTCTTGTTACTAATTTTTACTAGAATTTAATGATCTCTTAAGTATCTAAGCTTTTTCCCCTAAATTCTGTAGAAGTAACTGAACATCCATCTTACCAAAGACTAAACTGATAATACTTGTAAAGTTTGCTTCAAAAAAGATAACAACTATACACAAAGTGGCCTAGCTTCATCAGTACACAAGGAGGGGAGAAGCTGCATGTAGACCACTAACCATACACAAATACCATACTTCAAAATTATGCAGTGCTGGTTACAAGCCTGAAAACCAGCAAAATGCTAAAGAACTTGTCTGGTGGCTTCCTTACCATCTAGGAATATATGCCTCTACCTTAATACAGAGGTTGCTGGTGCTAACAAAATTCCCTTATTGTCTTTATTTGTTCCTTGGACATAGAAACTGGGGGGGGGCGCACGGGGGGAAATAACCAACATACACACCTTTCATGACTGAGATTTCTTGATTTATCAGTCCCTATACACTTTAAATCAATACCTGAGCTGATGACAAACTAATATGCGTACTACAGTTGACTGTTTCAAGAGCAGTATTACACGAGAAGGGGGAGCTTTCAGTGCTAGAGTCCCCCATCCAGAGTAAGGATAGGCTTCGTATCGCTCACATGCATAAAAACACGGGTAGGTGGTAAACGTGGCTGACAACCCACACTAGTTTTGGGTGGGGTTTTTTGGGGTGGTTTTTTGTTTGGGTTTGTTGTTTGTTTGTTTTTTTAAGTTGTTACTTCTTTGAAGTCCTCAGAAAACCCACAGGTAAACTACAGCCTACAGGTTGCATGCAACAGCTTACCACAATTTTGGGCAAAATTCTTTCATTAGTCGCACACAGAGAGGAGACTTTAGTTACACAATTAGAATTCTGCCATAAGGAACAGGTTCAACAATTAAAAAAATAACAAAAATCAGAGTTTTCTTCCATGTTTTCACATATACTGCTTGCAAATAAAGTTATTATTCAAGTCAGAAGACACGGGAGATTTATAGAAACTATGGCTTCAAAAAGGCAGCTAGATTCAAAGCTGGTAGAAGTGAGCCACCTCTCCTCAATACGTGTACCTTGATTGATTAATGCATAGGTTTCTTCTCATGATCTGTTTAAGTTTTAGAAATGTCACAGACCTAGATAAGACACTCCAACACCAAGAAACAAGCTTACACTGAGTTTAGATTGCCGTCCCTTTCACATCTAAGAGTCATGAAGAAAACAGGATTAGGCAATACAGAAATAATGTCCTCACAGAGGCCTCCACTACTGCAATAAAGCCAGACAATCTCTTTTTCATAGTTCTGGGGGTTTTTCTTTGTTGTTGTTTGGGGGTCTTTTGGGTGTTTGTTTGGGGGTTTTTTGGGTGTTTGTTTGGGTTTCTTTTTCCCTTCTTTTTGGAAGCAGAACTAGCACAATAATTTGAGATTCCTGGTAGCAAAAAGTCTGAAGTGCTCTTAAGCAAGAACATATACTAATTTTACTAGAAAAAGTTTCCAAGGGATGTTAAAAGCAAGAAACAACTTTAAAATGAAAGCTATAGAACTCCAGGCTGACAAAAATACCCTTTGATACACAATTAAACTAGCTGCTAGAAGAAACGTGGTTACATAAAAACACAAGAGGTACTGAACAGCTGAGAAGCTGCCATTGATTTGGGGGAGACAGGGGAAGAGTACAAACTTGCCACATCCTGATAAAATCTCACACCAGGAATTCCCATCACAGAATTATTACAGACAGACAATTCTGGAAATGGGAAATTATGGCCTTGCAGAAGACACAAACATATAATGGAGAGGGAAAGGATTTAGAAAACAAAACACTGCAATCAACAGCTGTTGATCAGAGAGTCATTTAGGTTGGAAAAGACCCTTAAGATCATCGAATTACACTGATCAACTGAATGTTCCTGGGAAGGAGTCCCTGCTCAACATTTCAGCAAAGACAAAGAGAATCCAACTTCTTCCCAATTCTTCCAAGCTTCTCAGATGAATCACAGAATCACAAAATGGTTTCAGTTGGAAGGGACATTAAAGATCACCTCGGTCTGCCTACACACACACACACCACCATGGGCAGGGACACCTTCTACTAGACCTAGACTAGGCTGCTCAAGGCCTCGTCCAGCCTGGCCTTGAACACTTCCAGGGAGGGGGCATCTACAGCTTCTCTGAGCAACCTGTGCCAGTGCTTCACCATCCCCACTGTAAAAACCTCTTACTTATGTCCAATCTAAACCTACCCTCTTTCAGTTTAAACCATTGCCCCTTGTCCTGTCACTTCAGGTAACAAGTCTGTCATTCTTACAAGCTCCCTTTAAGTACTGAAAGGCCACAATTAGGTCTCTCCAGAGCCTTCTCTTCTCCAGGCTGAACAAGCCCAACTCTCTCAGCTTGGCTTCATAGCAGAGGTACTTCTGACCATTTTTGTGGCCCTCCTCTGGACCTGCTCCAACAGGTCCATGTCTGTCTTGTGCTAGAGACCCCAGAGCTGGACAGAGTACTCCAAGTAGAGTCTCACAAGAGCGGAGTAGAGGGGGAGCATCACCTCCCTCAACCTTCTCACCATGCTTCTTTTTATGATGCCTGGAATACAATTGTCATTCTGGGCTGCAAGTGCACATTGCTGGCTTGTCCAATTTTTCATTCGCCCATACCCCCAGGTCCTTCTCTGCAAAGCTGCTCTCAATCTATCCACCCCCCAGTCTATACTGATACTGAGGATTACCCCAAGTCAGGTGCAGGACCTTACACTCAGCCTAGGTGAACTTCATGATGTTCACATGGGCCCAGGCCTCAAGCCTGTCAAGGTCCTTCTGGCTGCATCACTTCCCTCAAGCATATCAGCTGCTCCACTCAGCTTGGTGCCACCTGCAAACCTGCGGAGGGAGTACTCAATGCCACTATGTCCTTAATAAAAATACTGACCAGCATTAGTCCCAATATAGATGCCTGAGGGACACCACCTGTTACTGATCTCCATTTTGATATTGAGACATTGACTGCAACTCTAGATGTGGCCAGCCAGCTCCTTATCCATTGAATAGTTCATCCATTAAACCTGTATCCTTCCAATCTAGAGACAAAGGATGGTATGCAAGACCATGAGGTGCTGTCTCCAATAGGTGGAAACAAAGGTTGAGAAAGAGGGACAAGTATATTTGCATCTTGTCACTCATTTTCTAGCCTTTTAAAATAACAGTAATTCACTTATAGGCCATGTTTTAGTCAGTTTGAACCCAACTGTTTACAACAGGTCAATAGTCAAAATTATTAGTTACTGTCATGGAAACAGCTAAAGGTAACCAGGAGTGACTTGTGGCATGGAAGGAGAAAAGAACACGTAAAAGACTTTACAAACACTGCTAATAAGGAGGAAAGCCATCTCTCATTTAAAACAAAAAACAAACAGAAACACAAAAGAAAACCAAAAAACCACACCCAATAGAAGAAAAGCCATGGCATGAATTTGTCTGGTGAGCAATGCTTATACACATTGCAACTTAAAAAGGAGACTTAGCAGATGCACCTCTTTCTTTCCACCCTCCAACTCCTTACTAAAAACAGAGTCTTTGCCTCGATCGCCGACAGACAGAAACTCATGCAAACAGGCAGGAGGACATCCATCCCCCGCTGAGGATCGCAGCAGCATCAAGACGCAGAGGACCTGACGGATGTCAGTG